>CAUYQV010131817.1:0-23070 GCA_963574575.1 Galagoides demidoff
TGGTCCCAGCTACTTGGGAGGCGGAGGCAGGAGACTCGCTTGAGCCCAGGAGTTGGAGGTTGCTATGAGCTGTGATGCCATGGCACTCTACCCAGGGGGATAGCTTGAGGCTCCATCTCAAAAAAAAAAAGAAAAAAGAAAAAAATAGTAGCTTATACATAAAGGCTATAGGGCAAAACAAAACATCAGATTTTACACATTTTCTTTTAATGGTGGAATCAGAAAAATTTTTTTCTTATAACAAATTTTCTGCATTTTTCAATGCTGTCTTTCCTGTGCAAATACAGCTTTAATATTTTTTAAAAACCTAACTTAAAATATAACCTGTGCTTGAGTCATGGGTTATAATCTGTAAATAATTAAACAATAATTAATAGGTAAGTGCAGAACCAGTTATTGTCCCTTCTCCTCGACCAGCATCAGGGTCTCTCGGCAGCCCCAGGTCAATGGCCTGAACCCCACTCATACCTGACACCACCTCTGGCCTTGGCCGTGGCGTACAAGGAGAGATCAGAGCAGAAATGGACAGTTCAGTGTCAGGTTAGGAAGTCGGTACTCTGAACTGGTCGAGGGCCTGTCGCTCAGCAAGCTGTCTACACCTTCATGCCCACCAGCCCTCTAGTCCCCATTCTGGGCTCACTTGGTTTCCACCTCCCTGCTAAGCACCGTTCCCCCCACTTCAGGCAGAGACACATAGGCACTGAGCACTCTGCCCTAAATAGCTCCACATTGGTCACCCTTTTTGACTATAAGCCCTAAACTCGTAATTGGCTCCTCTCCCAGGCCAAGCCTCTGTGTTGAATTCTGGGCTCTAAGTCACTGGCTAGGGCTAGTTCCCAGTTCTTCCAAAAGCAGGTGTTCCAGATGCTTCTGGCAGCCCACAGCATCAGCACCGCCTGGGAGGCTGTTAGAACAGCAGAATTTCCTGCCCCACTCCAGGCCTACAGAGCCAGAATCTTCACCTTGACAGGAGCCTGGGTGATGTGCACATCCTTTAAGGTGTGCAGAGCTTTGGTCTGTATGACAGAGGGTCAACAGCAAGGCCACTCACTGGGCCCCACTGGGCTCTATACTCTGATCATTGCTGGAGATGGGCTTCCTAATCTGCTTCTTCCTCAAACTCCAGCACCACTTCTAGTAACAGCAGGGATGCTTCCCCAGGCCTCACCTGCTCCCTTATCCCCAGACACCACCTCCCATACCTGCTGCAGCCATGGGGAGCCACTGGCACTCTTTGGAAAACGGCAGCTGCCAAGGAGTGCATCTTCATTAATGTAAGATTCCCCCGTGACCTCTTTAAATAATATCAGAGTGAAGACATATAAATCTTACAACAGGTGAATGACTCTGAGGAAAGGGCCCAGGGTCCAAGAGAGCTCAGGTGAATGACTCCCAGGAAAGGGCCTGGAGTACAAGGAGAACGTTTTCTTTTCTTTTCCCTTTTTTCCAAAAACTCACTCAGTAGGAGAAGCCTAGGCAGGCTCAGTCATGAGGGTACATTGAACTATCTTTCTGCTCCCATACTAAACGGGGTACCACTGACTTTGGAGTGTTCATGTGCCACTGAAAGTATTCAATGGAAACTGTGGCAATTTGCTGAATAATTTATATATTTCAACAAGAAAGTCATCAAAAAGAAAAGTCAAACATATCCTTCAGAATTCCTTAAACACTTCATTAAAAATGTTTATTTCAGGCTGAGGTGGGTAGATTGCTTGAGGTCAGGAGTTCAAGACCAGCCTGAGCAAGAGTTAGACACTATCTCTCCTAAAAATAGAAAAAAAGCAAAAAACAAAAATCTAGCCAGGCATAGTGGCACACACCTGTAGTCCTAGCTACAGGAGAGGGCGAGGCAGGGAGATCACTTGAGAGTTTGAGGTTGCTGTGAGATGTGACACCACAGCCCTCTACCCAGGGCGACAGAGTGAGACTCTGTCTCAAAAAAAAAAAAAAGAAAAAGTTTATTTCTCTTAATGTAAATATTTTAATTTCTCAAAATGAGTCTAAAATTCTGAAGTGTGAGATTCTAGGTTTAAACATTAAAATCTGTAGTACAAAATGAAGCTCATTCACGTGTGACTCCCCAACTAGAGCCTTCACAGAACTGAGATGTAATGAGCTGAATGTCTGCTGTCCAGGTCTGATTTATGTCTTTTCCTAGCTAACATTAACTGACCTATCATCACATTCTATTCCTATAGATATGTTTAATCTACATGAATCTGTATGATGTAATGGAAATTTTCAAAACCATAATTTAAATTTTAACTTATAAAATGATACAACTATAATCCAAATGAAAAAGTATTATCTTATTTTTAACATTAACTATTTAAATAATAAGGGCCACCCCAAATTTTCATACCTATATCAAATGATACTTGTTTTCTTTATTTGCACACCTCAGTAAACTTATCTGTTTCCAATCTGAAGCCTAAACACAGCCCTGAAGTGTTTCTCCAGATATATTCCAGAGAGGAGTGACCTTAGCCTAATCTCTCATCAGAACGGAATTCCAAGTAGGAAAAGAAAACTTAAGAACAGAAGAGTTTTCAGAAAACTTACATTTAAATGCTTACATTAAAAATCACTTCACATCCATTCCTGTTTGAAACACTAAGATGCCAGACCTTCGATTCATTTGCTAAAATGACTCATAACTTCTATTCTTTAGAAACAATATACTGAGTTTTTTTAAAGGACAGGAAATAAAATAATTGATAAGCTGAATCTTAAAAAGAAAGGGCACAGTAAGGAAAAACAGAAGCATCTAAGACAGTCATAGCCAAGATCGGTCTCAACTAACATTGGATACTGATTTCTAGTTTCTAAACTGAATGCAATTTCTTTCCTTGATTCCTTCCTAAATTTTGTTTGTCTTCCTATGAGACAAACAAAAGAGTGAATAGCTAAGTTTTAAAGTGTAGACGCTTGATTTCATACACTCCTGGAAATTTTTATTTCTTTAAAGTTAAACTGGACCATAAATTCATGTTTCATATTTTAGATTTAAAAAAAAAAATTAACAACCTGCTAACAGTAGATTATTATTTTTACAAGTACATTTAAAAGCAATGCAAGTACAATAATCATATGGAAAATTATCAACACGACCCACTAATCATCAGGGAAATACTAATCAAAACTGTAATTAGAGGCTGGTGCCTGTAGCACAGTGGTTATGGTGCCAGCCACATACACCTAGGCTGGTGGGTTTGAACCCGGCCTGGATCAGCCAAAAAAAAAATGATAACTGTAACAAAAAAATAGTCGGGTGTTGTGGCAGGTGTCTGCAGTCCCAGCTACTTGGTAGGCTGATTTGAGCCAAAGAGTTTGAGGTTGCTGTGATCTGTGACACCATGCACTCTATGAGGGTGACATAGTGAGACTATGTCCCAAAAACAAACAAACAAACAAAACTATAATTAGATTCTGCCTTACACCTACTAAGGTGGCTACTACCAAAACAAACAAACAAACAAAAAACAGAGAACAGACTGAGCATGGTGGCTCATGCCTATAATCCCAACACTCTGGGAGGCCAAAGAGTTTGAAAGGATCTCTTGAGGTCAGGACTTTGAGACCAGACTGGTTAATATAGCAAGACACTGTACAAAAAAATAAGAAAAATTAGCCAGGCGTGGTAGTGTGTGTCTGTAGTCCCAGCTACTCAGAAGGCTGAGGCAAGAAGATTGCCTGAACCCAGGAGTTTGAGGCTACAGTAAGCCACAATCATGTCACTATATTCTTGCCTGGGTAATAGCGTGAGACTCTCTCTCAAAAAATAAAAAAATAGGCTCGGCGCCTGTGGCTCAATCGGCTGGCTAAGGCGCCAGCCACGTACACCTAAGGTGGCAGGTTCGAATCCCCAGCCCGGGCCCGCCAAACAACAACGATGGCTGCAACCAAAAAATGGCCGGGCGTTGTGGCGGGCGCCTGTGGTCCCAGCTACTTGGGAGGCAGAGGCAGAAGACTCCCTTGAGCCCAGGAGTTGGAGGTTGCTATGAGCTGTGATGCCATGGCACTCTACCCAGGGGGATAGCTTGAGGCTCTGTCTCAAAAAAAAAAAAAAAAAAGAAAGTGAAGTTTGTCAGGTGTTCATTTGCATGGAACGTCTAACATGACTCTAATTGGAATGAGGTAGTGAAGATAACAAGCCTGATTAGGGTCCGACCTAAGTATCCCCATGTATGTCTTAAGCCAACAAACAGTGAAGGAAGCACTGATACAGAGGAGTTTCCCCAGACCCACAACTGGAGCCATACTCATGACTCTCAAAGAATATGGCGTTAAGTATTTTGTTCTCATGTATATTTTATTCAACCCTGAACTTCAAAAATTTTTCTGGGATGCTGGCAAGGGTGAGCACTAATCTCCTGAAAACCATTTAAAAATGTCCACATCACCAATGTCTTTCTTCCCTGTCTTTTGTTGTTAGCCTCTTCCACTTTCTCAGTACCTGGGGAACACAAAAATTTCCCCAAATATATCCAGTACATGGAATCCAGACTGTGAACAGGGTAGGACGTGGAGAAAGGTCAGGAATTCAAACTACCACTAATGAGAATTTAATGTGTATTATTCATCTATATAAATAACCTTATTTAGGAGAACCCTACACTCAAAAAGCATTTGCTTAATAACTTACAAATGTCAGACACTACGGAAGGTACTTAAAATATACAGGAAATACAGCAGAGCTCTGGCTCCCAGTCTAGCAGAGGAGACAGCCCAGTGAACAGTCACAACACATTACAGCATCATAAGAACATTATGAAAGACACTGGGGGCACTTCGCTCTGAGATGAACTATGGGTATGCAGAGAGCAGGGCAGGGCACCTCCCACATTTCTAGCTAGAGACCACTGCATATTCTTTCACACTTTCAAACCCAATTGTCTCATAATCATGGAAATAACATGAGATAGTAATTATGAAATTAGAGAGCATGAAGGATTCTGAAAAGTCAGAAATTATCTCTGGTCAGGGCAATCTACATGGCTACTGTGATTTGTTGGAAATACTTCTTAAAAATGAAATTTCTGGCTTCTAGTTCTGACTGATTAGTTTGTATCAGAACAAACCTGCTAACAACAACCAAATAAGAGGAGAATTTTTTTTTTTTTGAGACAGAGTCTCACTATGTCACCTTAGGTAGAGTCCCATGGTATCACAGCTCATAGCAACCTCAAGCTCTTGAGCTTAAGTGATTCCCTTGCCTCAGTCTCCTAAGTAGCCGGGACCACAGGCACCTGCCACAACACTCAGCTATTTTTTGGTTGGACTTGTCATTGCTGTTTGGCACACCTGGGCTGGATTCAAATCCGCTAGCTCCAGTGTACGTGGCTGGCACCCTCACTGCTGAACTACAGGTGCCAAGCCAAGAGTTTACGCTAAATCTGTTGAAGGCACTGGAGAGCTACCAAAGTACCTAAGTGGCTGAGATTCTAAAGAGAAGGCAAAGTGAACCTGAGCTTCAGCACTGTGTTTCTTCAGGTGGGCACCTGCCCCACCCAAATGCAGGATGCGACACAAGACATCCAGCAGCAAGCAGTGCCAAGAAGCTAAGAGAGCTGCTGGCTCTTTCAAGGGGCTAGGAAGACAAAAACTGGAGTTCAAAGACTGCCACAAAGAAAAGACCCAGTGAACACCCCAGAGTTTAAATTGGGACCCTTGAAGAGCAACACCCTAAAAACAAGAGTGAAGCAGGAACAGGAAGGAGGGGCTTTTACAAAGACTGAAATTCAGCAACAAATTAGCTCATTCCCAGATTGGCTTAAAGTGATCTGCCCCTTGCTGAACTGTTTAGCAAAGGTAAATCCTCTCTGGAAGAAAATACCTTCCAGAGCCTCTACAAGTTCTTATGTATAATGTCCAGAACGTAACAAGGAAGTGTTGGACATACTGGAGCACAGGAACAAAGCAGAAATAAGTGATACAGGTATTAGGGTAGCAAAGACTTTGTAAAAACTGGGTAAATATGTTTAATAAAATAGAAGATAAGAACTTAAATGAAGAACTAGAATCTAACAATAGTAATCATTTGGAAATTCTGAAACCAGAAGTAGAATAACTGAAATTAATAATTCCACACATGGGGATGAAAGCAAGCGGGGCATGGACGAGAGATGACTGCTGAGTGGGAAGCCGGTCACTGCTAGGATTCAGACAGAAGCACACAGACACAGGGACAGAAAGATAGATACGTGTATAACTCAGTCTCTCTGAAAAAGAAAAAAGACAGAAGAACATAGAAACCACATCTGAAGAGACAAATACTAAGAGTTTTCTAAAACTGATAGAAGCTGGAGCAACAGATCGAAGAAGCTCTATGAACCCCAAGCAGAGTAAACACAAAGAAGATACCTGCCCACTAATGGCTGGGAGCAAAATTCAGAGAGAAATCATAAAAGCAGCCAGAAGAAAAAGATACAGCACCTTGAAAGGGAGCAATGACAATTATACAACGGATTTTTCCACATGATGGACACAATAACAGAATGACATCTTTGAAGTGCCAAGCGAAAATGCCGATCTAGAATCCAACAAACAGTAAGAATTATCCTTTAAAAAGGACAAGTTGAATCTACTTTTAGACTAAAAAGCTGGGAAATGTGTTGTAAGAAACACAGACCTGTGCTATAACAAACAATAAAGGAAGTTCAAGTTGAAACAAAATAAATAGCAACAGATAGAAAAAAAAGTAGGAAAGGAGTAAATACCAACAAGAAAAGGCAAGGGAGGAAATTCTGAATAAAAATGTACTGCAAAAACAGTTACTATAATGGTTTAGAGGATTTTAAATATTTTTAGAAAAACATATAACAAAAATAATATAAAACATTGGAGGGCAAAGAATGTGTATGATCTGGGAAGTGGTGGAAGTGCTCATCTACATTCAACTCCAACTGAAGTCAGGCTTCCAGCACCCACTCCATAGAAAATGACACAAGCAGGCTCTTGGAAATATTAGAAAATCAGAATTTTTACCTTGTACTTTTCTATTTTTTTCTTAGTTCTCTTTAGTTTTTCTTTATATAGTTTTTACCTTTTTTTTTTTGCTTTTTCCTTTAAAAAAATTTTGGTACCCTTTTTCTCACAAGTAAATTATCAGGGAGCACCTGTCAAACTAATTTGTCAAATTCCCTTATACCAGTCCAAACTGGTATAATTACCTTATGCCAGTCCACAGTAAGATGAGGCACTCATACTAAAGTGGGAATGAACTGACACACTCTCTTTAACTTTTTATAGCATCACAATATTAGTTATCTTTGTCCTAGTTCAGTACTGATTCTATTGTCTTTATCATTTTTCTGTTGGCTGCAAAGCTGTCTGACTCAAACTTCAACGTCAGGAACACAGGCAACAACTGTTCTCAGTGTCAGGAAAAGCTCTCAGGACAGTGATGGTGTGATGCAAAGTAAGAAAGCTTCCAGCTTTATGTTCACTTCTCTCAAGAAGCCAGAGCTGATAGAAAAGTCCTAGAAACCTATATTTAAAAGATAAGGAAGTGTCAGATCTGAAAAAAAAATTTTCATTTAGAAGATGTAAAATTAAGCTATAGGGGGAAAAAAAACAATTTGGGAAACCATCATAGTTTCTGACAAACAAAATATTATAAATATAACAATGTGTTCATATAAATCTAAAATGAATGAATTTCATGTTGTGAATGTAACAAAGTGAAGACCCACCAGATGAGATACCTCAAATCCTTCTCTTTCCTTCTAATTCCTTTCTTTCTACTCTTTTCTTTAACTTAAGTTGCATGCTGAGATTTTTTTTTTAAAGAAGTCTAAGGGCAGCCTAAGTCTGTGACTGTAAAATACTTTTGCCAGAATGACGGTGAAGTTATGTCAGAGAGGCAGGACTGGAGGAGTGGGGAGGACAAGAGGCAAGGTCACACACCAAGACGGCCAGCACACTGGCACACATTTTCTGTGCCAGAAGTAAGCAAGCATATGAAACATGCATATATTTTTAAAGAAAAGGACAGATATTTAGTAAAAGTATAATTTCCTATCACTTTTTTTTTTTTTTGGAGACAGAGTCTCACTCAGTCACCCTAGGTAGACTGCAGTGGGATCACAGCTCACAGAAACCTCAAAACTCTTTGACTCAAGGGATCCTCTTGTCTCAGCCTCCTGAGTAGCTGAGATTATAGGTGCCAACCACAATACCCAGCTAGTTTTTCTATTTGTAGTAGAGACGTGGTCTCACTCTTGCTCAGACTAATCTTGAACTCCTGACTTCAGGCAATCCACCTGCCTTGGCCTCCCAAAGTGCTGGGATCATAGGCATGAGCCACAGCGCCCAGCTACTATCACCTATTCTTTAGCAACTCTTTTTCAGATAAGTGAAACAGAAAATCATAGCAGTATTTACTGTTATTCTAAACTGTGACTCAATTACCACAGACAGTAGTATGATAACTTGAGTTAGATTTGTAAAGTGCTTATGACCGACTTTCAACATGAAAACCACACTCATTATACATTTTCCAGGATAGTGAATCTTAACTCATAATCACCAGTAAGTAACCACTTAGCTAGCCTAATGTAAATAACTGAATTACATTCTTTTTAGTTTAATCCCAGGTATCTACATGTGTCAGCATAACAATGGCTTTAACTTGGGGGTTACACATTGAGACACAAGCATCAAGGACACAGTCTATTAAAAAAGAATATGGTCTCTGTAAAGAGCTGCCAAAGCTTAGTTACCAGCTCAGATGGGGACCAGTGGGATATAGTAGTTTCTTCTGACATGTACTTGGAAGGACCCCCATTTTTTTTATTCGAGATAGCATCTCACTATGTTGCCCTCAGTAGAGTGCTGTGGTGTCACAGCTCACAAGCAACCTCTAACTCTTGGGCTTAAGTGATTCTCTTGCTTCAGCCTCCCAAGTAGCTGAGACTATAGGTGCCCACCACAATGCCTGGCTATTTTTCTGTTTCAGTTGTCATTGTTGTTTAGCAAGCCAGGCCAGGTTTGAACCCACCTGCCTCAGTGTATGTGGCTGGCACCCTAACCACCAAGCTATGGGTGCCAAGCTGGGAGGACCAAAAATGTTAAAGGTCAACTTCTTCAATGTAATTTCTGTAAAAAATTTACTCAAGCCTCCCTGAATTGAAGTTGTCTCAGTAGAGGTTAGGAAGGAAATTTGACAAAACCCTCATCTGAGGAACTGATGGGAGCATGTGTCTGTCTCACTGGTGGTACCAAGAAACTTATTTCCTTGTATTAAATGCACTTCATGTACTTCTAATATGATGACTTTCCACAAAGTGAAATTTGTTATGTTCTGGCTTTCAAAAGGTAAAATATAAATAAATTTCATAACTTATCAAAAAATGATCTCTGTTCTAAATATAAGCAGATGTAGCTTGTGAAAATCCAGCTAGTTTTTCTATTTGTAGTAAAGATGGGGTCTCACTCTTGCTCAGGCTAATCTCGAACTCCTGACCTCAGGCAATCCAACTGTCTTGGCCTCCCAAAGTGCTGGGATCATAGGTGTGAAACAATTCTTTCACTAATTGTGCTTTAATTAAAATTTTAAAGTAATCAGATCATAAAAATAGTATCTGTGTGTGTGTATTACCCTAAGAGACTCAAATCTATAGTAGTAAATAAGAAAAGAGGTCAAATGTCTGCACACATGATATTCAATAAAATGCCCTCCCCAGCATCTGCCTTACAGTTCATACAAATAGTGATGCCACTATCTCAGGTATCTCAAATGACCTTTCCAATGTCATTAACTATTGCCTAACCCAGAGTGAAAAGTCTCATTGAGTTGTCTCTACCTCAAACTAGACCTTCTTAATTTAAGTTTGAAACCACTGAGTGAATGGAGCTCTACACATCTTGCCACATACAAAACTCAGTTTGTAAGAACTCAGATGGTCTTATGAGGATAGGATCTCTTATGTCATATATGTCATGTGTTAGTTTGTGAGGATATCTTTTAGTACACTGGAAAGGCCTGTCTGGCCAACTTGCAAGATAAGAAAATGATGCTATTATAGTATTACAAAAAAGATATTCTTTAAGCAACAATCTGAACAGCACAGAGCAGGAAGTGAGAATCTAGACTAGTAGTAGAGGACCATGATCGGAAGGACAAAGTGCCCATCAGCTGACTGGACATGATTTGTATATTCCTGTACACTATACTGCACCTCTGAAATACTTTCCAGAGAAGCATTCCATTTCTGATTAAAGTGTCATCATAGCTCACAGCAACCTCAAACTCTTGGGTGGGTATCTGCTAAGCATGATTATGTACAGAATTACTCTGATTAGATGATCTTATGAATTTTGTGTTGTTTCTTCTTTTGATTATCCCTGCAGGGTAGCGACTGGCATCCATGGATCTGTTGGATATGGCACTTCCTTCCCTGCTCATGCTCTGAGGGGCTGTACTAGCCACGTCCGGCGGTGACTCATTTCAATGTTCAGTGCCCCTCTGCTGCTGCTTCTGGCCACTGTGTCTCCATCTTGCTGACCCAGCCCTTATTTTGGGAGCTTATCAGTTACTATAAAACAGACCTAGATGACAGTCAGGGCCATGGCTGTCTTCCACTTTACCATCCACTCCACCGCATGCTGCAATGATCCCTGTAACAGGGTGGGGGTTTCCTTCTGGGAATTAATTTATCAATGACCATCACATAAAAGGTTAATGTTAAAATGTTACACGTGACAATAAATGACATCAGTGCACACAGCTGACACACACACAAGCCTACAGATAAAAGGCCAAAGTGCTACTTCCTGAATCTCTGTTAATAGGCCCATGGTCTCTCTATTAGTAGCAGGGACAGATGTAAGGAGACACATAACTTCTCCTGAGCAAGGTAACAATCAATTTTTTAAATTAGACTTTTTTTTTTCCTTAGGGAAATAAGCAGATTTCCATAGAGAGAAGTTGAATCTCAGGCTTTGTGTTATTTCTTCCTTTGGCTTTATGGCTGGTTTTAAAGGAGGTCAGTGGTCAGACCAGGAGAGGGACTGGGTCATAACAAATTGACCTGGTGGAAGAAACAGTTCAGGTGTCCTAGACAAGTGGTTTTCAGACTTGACAAAGCGACTGGGCAGATCACACCTACAGCCTGAAAGAGCACCTACCATAATTAAATGTTCTCCTGTGAACCTCCACACACTATGTTCATCTGACTATATCTAACATCAGTAGAGGGTTTCGAGTTGGTGAAGGAATACTCTCAAATCCATCAGGATACAGACTTTTAAGGTTACTGTCACAGAAAAACTGGGAGGTCATCTGTAATAGCTGTGTTCTCTAAAGCCTATCCTGAATTGTTTTATTTATCCTCTTGACTATCAGCTATGTAACTTGCACTTTTTCCCCATATGAATTATGGGCATTTTCCCAGGCTGATTTTTGCAGGGCTCTTCTTATCCATTTCTAGTCTCTCTAGGACCCTAAAATTAATATCTCATTCCTTCCTGATGGGACCTCTCAGTTCATCCATCTGTGAATGTCATCAGGTCCTCCCTACGCTCTCACAAATTATTAAGACTGACGGTTAATTGACCAGATTTAATGTCAAGTGTCAATCCCTTCCCATTAAACTAGGTAAGCAACAGACCTATAGACAGATCACCTATCCAGAAGCACATCACTGTCCTCTAAATTGAAAAAAGGACACAAAGTTTTTGATTCATTTTATTAAAATCTGTTTATTGAGATGGTCGAATTGCACAAGGATTGCTCAGTTAAGTCTTCAGTGTAGGAGACTGGCTCCCCGCAAAGCTGCAGGAAATATTCTTCTTTCTAGCTGTTCACAGTGAGTTTTACATAGTCCTCTAAAATGTAAGGAATTCTGAAAAGGATTCAAGTTACTGGGCCACAGTGAGGCAGGAAGGCATTATAACATGCCCCAAAGCCCCAGAAACAAAGCCCTCCACAGATCACTATAGTGTACACTCCCCTCTGACCTGGTCTCAATTTTTCACATCACTAATCCTGTTTAGATAATAAAGTAAGGTGACCAGATTTTAACATTGGTAAAGTGGGACACCAATGAGGGGGGTGGGTCCTGACAACAATGCAAACTTTGATAAGCAGTTCTCGATAATCAGTTCTCAACAATTATTTGTTATTATTAAATTTAACATTATAAAATTAACAAAAATAATATAAAACTCATATCCTGATAAAATAGCCACATGGCAGCTGAAAACCGTATATTCCCTTCCTGTTCTCCCGTGTTCCCTAGCTTGTCGTGTATTCTTTCCAAAAATCGGGACTTTTTAAAAATGCTGCGGGATGCAGGACAAATTGTTAAAAACTGGGACTGTCCCACCAAAAGCGGTACATCTGGTCACCTTATAATAAAGGCAAAATTTCCTCTTCAGATAGTTATTACTAAAATACAGGGATGATAAAAGGGGTTCAGGGTTAGCAACGACTTGTTTCTTAAAAGCTCACTCCAGGAAATATGACTAAGTTTAAGCCTGAGAAGGCAGCGAGCAAAGTGACCTGCAGAGCAGGACAGTGCAGGAGCTGAGGCCTGGAAAAGGGCCTGTGTTATCAGGACACAGTTGAGAAGCAGCCAACTGAGGCACCCCTGATCTCAGAAGATGCCCCCCAAAACACACCAAGGGCTCAACAGCTCCTCTCCCCCGTCAGTGCTCCCTCACTCTGTGTGGGCGGGCACCCAGTTACCCAGACGCCACCCATGACTCCTCCCTGCACAGGCCTCTTCAGCCCATTGCTAGTGTCTTTTTTTTTCAGTCTCTCAAACTCATCTACTTCCTTCTCCACAACCAACCCAGTCCACTATTTCTCACCTGGAAGACTGCACTGCCATCTGACTGGCTCCCTGGTGTCCTTTTGTGCTCCATCTGATTTGTTCTCCAAACTCCATCCAGTCCCTAAAAGCCTGAATTCTATCACAAGGCTGACCTGCTCAAAACGGTCCCTGAACTCGCCATGGCTCTGTCTGATCTGACTTCACTCACCTTTCAACTCTTAACACATTCACTCCCCAGATTTCTGCTATAGTAGCCTTCATTAAGTCCTTTGAGAATTCGAGCATTCTGCTTTACAGATTTTGAATAAACCTATAAAGCTTTAAACCTATCCCCTTCCCTTTTACTTAATTTTATAAATTCTTCAAAACTCAGCAAGATGTCACTTCCTTGGGGAGATTTTCCTAACATCCTTTACTTTTCCTTTAAAGCAGTTTTAACTCCATACTCATTTTTATGATTTATGTCATTTTTAACAATGTTATGTCTTGCTTATCAGACCGTAAGCCCCACACAAATGGGGCCAGGGGAGGGGGATATCTCACTCACTGCTACACCCTCAGCAATTGCTCCATGCTTGGCCACTCTGGATCTCCCAGTGCCTATTGAAGGAGAGAATGAATGAAGCCTTTTTCTTTTTTACTCTCCTTATTTTACCATTCTTTCTCCATCTGTATGATTCTTCAAAGATACATCAAGGCAGGAAGCAAAAATGACATCTTATAAAAGAAAGACTAATCACTTTAAATATGTAAGAAATAAAAGCAAACAAATACCACAAATAATTAAACATATAAAAATAATCTGCCATTTATCTCCTTTGGTGATTACATCTATTATTAACTGCTATCGCTTAAATACAAATGGTCCTAAATCTCTGTCACAGTCCCCCCGTCTGCCCCCGAACCCAGGACCAGCATTTTCATCTGTCTCCTTGACTTATACACCAACTGGTACTTGAACTCTAAATGCCCTAAATCAAAGTCATCATCTTTTCCCTATGCATCATCTTCTTAAGCTTCTCATTCTTATGACCACCACCTGGCTCACCCACCTATAAACTTTCTATGCATTTGGAGCTTTGCTTTTGTAGATCCCTACTAGTCAGTGGCCAAGCACCTCCTCCTCTCTACCCTCATTTACTGTGTGAACCCTGAGGTCATTGTCCCAGCAATGTCAGTCTTTTCACTCCCTTCCCACCTGTGCACCATAACCATTCGCCTCGTCAAAACGCATTTCTGAACAGATCATTCCCCTTCTCAGAAAGTTTCACAAGGATTAGGATGGTAGATGCTCAATAAATGCTTATTAAATAAACTACTAAGCCCTGACATTCAGGGTTATCCACGATAGAAACTTGGTCCAGTTTTACAGTTTTATGTTGTACTATTCTCTACCTGTACTTCACCAGTTGGTGAAATTATTCCAGTAGTTCTCAAAGCATGGTCCCAGAATCACCAGCAGCAGCAGTGTTTGGGACTTAGTAGAAATGCAAATTCTCAGGCCCCAACCCTGACCTGCTGAATCAGAAACTCTTGGAGTGCAGCCTCATAATCTGTGTTCCTTCAGATATTCCACACAATTCAAATGCATACTAAAGTTGGAGAACCACTGACTTCAACTATGTATTCTTAAACATTTCCCTTCCTACTTCTATAACTGTCCCTGTAATTCCTTCTACATGGAAACACCTCAGAACCTATTACAGTGCCTGGTCAGTGCTTAGTAAATGTTTTTTGACTGAATAGTCAAAAACTCTGCAAACTCTGACAGGCTGTATCTTAACTGAAATCATGTCTCTATGTTCATACTATTTTGGTTGACCCTGGGAAATTCTCACAAACTTATTCCTACTAATAATGTTGACATTCTGAAAGTACAAACTGTCTATAATTTTGCATAGTTTTAGAGTAAATCATATATTCTCTACCTCTCAGCATTCCAAGGCTATTACAAATTTAGTCATTTTATAGGACCTCAAGAGGAGATACCTGCTTTTCGTTTCAAAGTTAAGAGAGTTGAAAGCTTGAAATTAGTGATTTCAACTTTCCAAAGTTGGAAGAAGGTATTTATTGCTATTTATCGGTACAATTATTAAGTGCCAAAATCACACAATTGCTCCTGGGTGCCAGGAGAGACATCTGAATAACCTTGGAAGTAATTCAGCCTAAGTAAAGACTTGCCCTAAACAAGTAGATTTGCATGAAGAAAATTTAAACCAAGGAGAAAAAGAAGTTGATTTTCCCGAACTTAAGAAAATTCACAGCTCGGCGCCTGTGGCTCAAGTGGCTAAGGCGCCAGCCAAATATACCTAAGGTGGCGGGTTCAAATCCAGCCTGGGCTGCCAAACAACAATGATGGCTGCAACCAAAAAAAATAGCCAGGCGTTGTGGCAGGTGCCTGTGGTCCCAGCTACTTGGGAGGTGGAGGCAGGAGACTCGCTTGAGCCCAGGAGTTGGAGCTGTGAGCTGTGATGCCACGGCACTCTACCCAGGGGGATAGCTTGAGGCTCTGTCTCAAAAAAAAAAAAAAAAAAAGAAAGAAAAGAAAATTCACCTAAATTCCCAGATGACAGTAAAACTTGCAAACATAAAATGCAGGAAGCCATGAACTTGAAAATTAACAGAAATACAATTGTCCACTGTCTTAAAGGAAAAAGCTACGTATGGTAAAAACCTTCAAACACCACATACCACACATTTTCTCATACATACAAATGGCCAGGAATGAAAAAGGTCAGTTGAATGGCAGAGGTCATTTAAATCTTTTTAAAGAAATGGGATATATTTTTGGTACTCAACATAAAGATATGAATGGTAGAAAATTACCAAAGCCTATACTCAGATTATGTCAGGAGTAATCTTATGTTGCTTAGGACAATCTTCTATTTTTCAATTAAGGAAATAGCTTGAGAGATATTGTGTAACTTTCCCAAGATCACAGGTTTAAGCACTGGCAAAGCCCAGGTCTGCTCATTCTTAGAGCAAAAGTCTTCTTATACCATTCTAGTATCTGGGTGGGGTGGGGGCGTCAAGATCTGCTGATGGCCACAAGGACCATAAAGGAAAATGCACATTACATATTTAGACAAAACTGCTCATAATTAAACCCACTTGACTACTAGGACTAGGAACCGTGTTTACCAGCCCTTTAGCATGTGTCCTAACAAACTGTGGTAGTATCTGTGACAACCTTGGAACAAAAATGTAGCTTCAATGTTAGGAAAACTTTCAAAACTAGAGTCATAAAGAATTTAAACATGTAACAAGCACATCTCAGTACAAAAAACAGACAGATGGTTCTTGCTAATACAGAAGAAAGTCTCAGATGGGCTAAGTCAATGATAACTAAAACTCTCCAAGAAGCTCTCTCCTGTGTTGTGCAACTCTTCAAACACAGGCGGAAAGAATGCACTTTTAATTCTATGGCTGACTGGATCTCTCTCCAAGTCTTAGTTTCAGTAACTCCTAGAGACAACTCATAGCCTTTTAAGTCATTTTAGAAATACAGATCAAACCCCATTTCAATAATGAAATAAATCTGAACTCCTGAACTCCAATCCATGCTCCAGTTATTTTACATACTAACTAGGATACAATTATTTTTAGATGTAGAGGTTTTGGGGGGGTTGGTTTGTTTTCGCCGTTGTTGTTTTGAGACAAGACCTCTCTCTGCTGCCTGGGCTAGAGTGCAGTAGGGTTGTCATGGTTCACAGCAGTGTCAAACTCTTGTGCTTAAGCAACCCTCCTGCCTCAGCCTCCCAAGTAGTTAGGACTACAAGTTCCCACCACCTAATTTTTTTTTTGCAGTTTTTGCCAGGAACAGGCTCGAAACTACCACCTCTGGTATATGGGGCCAGTGCCCTACTCCTTGAGCCACAGGTGCCGCCCCGGGGGGCTAATTTTTGAATTTTTTGTAGAGACAGAGACACCTTATGTTGCTCAGGTTGGTCTTGAATTCCTGGCCTCAAGCAAGCCTCCCATCTTGGCCTCCCAAAGTGTTAGGATTTTAGACCTGAGCCACCACACTTGGCCTAGCAGTAAAGTTTTAGAATGGAGGACATATGAGACTGTGAAAGCGAATGTCATCATTATGTAAAAGAAAGAAATGAGATGTCTGATACAACTTTGTGCAACAAAAAGCTTGATAATCCCTTGGAATTAATAGACACAGTAGTAATACAAATGCTTTCTGAATATTTTATCTGTTAAAATTTAATTCACATATATGCTATACATTTCTATCTTGTTTGAAAAAATATATCAGCACTTTTAAAATTCAAAAACAAAAGTAAAAAAACAGATTTTGCTACTTAATTATCTTAAAATTGTAAGAGTTAAAAAAAAAATCAGTGGATAACGTGGTAGGAAAATTTCAGTAATAAGATTGCAAAAAAAAATTACTACATACATAGCCTTTTTTTTTCCTCCCTAACACTTCGACATGGTCTCATTCAACCTCATAATACCCCATAAAGTTGAGTAGAAAATAACAGGTGAAAAAAGACAAAAGTCCACATACAGTGACTCTAATTTAAAATTTTCAAAAACATCAAACCTTTTAATGGTAAGACACGAAGTCTTTAATATTGTCACTAAAAGCTAAAGAAACCAATGCACAAAAAGATAAAAATTATAAAGCAGGGGAAAAAAATTAGTATCACCTTAAACTTAGACTGCAAATCCTGAGCTTTGTATCTTAGGTAAAATTTCAAGAACTTCCTTTGCTGAAAGAAAAATAAGAGGGCACATGTGCTGTGTTTGCAGCAGCCTCACGGACACACTTCACTATTACCTGTTGTTGTTCCGACAGTTGCGACAGCTCACACACTCCAGGGGGTCCATTGGAGGCACTGCCATGTACACTCCACCACCCTTGACAGGAAGGAGGGTTAGGAGAAAAGAAGAGAGGAAAGAAGATGAAAATGGACGAACCAGCAGCCAGACGATCACAATCCAGAAGTTATGTGGCTGACTCCTGAGCAATGCCACACTGGCCATTACTTGTCCACATTCACAAACACACCCATTAGGGCACTGCATGGTATTAACCTGTGTTCCCAAACTTACCTGCCATGTTCCCCATGTATTTCTGTGCTGAACAGAGGCAAATATGGGGGAAAAAGTTCAGTCAACTTCCCTTCCAATCTAGTGGGCCCCAAATTAGTTTCACATCTAAAGGGCCCCAAAATACACTAACACATTATAACCTCCTATTCATTTGGACTTTTCTAGCAATCATGGGAGAGTTTTATGTGATTCCAGTTGGAGCAAGAGGGTGTGAAATCAGTCTGAATGATGTCATATGAAAAACTCATCTTCGTTTTCCTGTAATTATTTCGATCAGTTTCTGTTCACTTGACTACACCTTAAGTTCTAAAACATGTTATATTTTTCCAGATGGGGTAGATCCTCAGCCAGTAATGACTTGGCAAGGTGTATTAATATTTTGATGTTGTTTTTGGCTGAAACTGCCCAACAATTAAGAAAAATGCCCAGATTAACACATACCTCATTGTAAAATGTTCACTTCTGACATACACAATGGCAAAAACTCTGAAAAAGTGAAGTTAAAAGTTAACCTAGCCTACTAGAGTCAAAATTCTGTTTTACATGAACAAACAGTAGAACTGAATTTGATAAGGGTGGGAGAGGCTATCACATCATATCCAAACCCAAAGCAGGCCTTCAAGGTTAGGAAAAGTTCAGCCATTGTTTTTCCTAGAATACTTTCCATCTCCCTTCATCTCATAACAACCATCAGAATTTAAGCAAACCAAAATTGCTGAAAATTCCCCTCAGGATTCCTGATCCAACTAGCAATAGGAATTATTAAGGAAACATTTAGAGAAAAAACACATGCAGCCCATGATGGAAAACCCTGCAGGTTCAGAAGATGAAGGCAATGGCCTGCAGGGTGGTGCACTCGCTCAAATCAGTGGACCTGGTGAAGACAATTCAGTGATTTTTATGGTCACTAACATTTTTAAAATCTATTTCCTCCACCCAGAAAAGTAAGAAAAGTAAATGGGTTAGGATCACAGATGATCATTTCTAAGCTTCACACCTAACGATACAACTATAATTTAAAATGGCAATTGTGGAAAAAAAGAAAACGAAGTTTTGTGTTCAAATACTAAAGCAAACATTAGCCTTATTTTTTCTCCTCATGAAAACAGCACGTGCTGTTCAAACTTTCATGCTCAGTCCTTCAGTTTTCTTGGACAGTGTTAGTAGCTTGGACTAGGAATGGTGACCAAAAAAATCAGAAAGTCTGAATACAAGCCATGTCTTTTCACACAAAATAATGAAATCATTATTCTCTTTTGGTAATGAGATTCACTAAAGCAAATTAAATATTTTTTTCTACAACAAATAAAAGCTAGGTCACATAATAGCTGTTAGATTTCTAGCTTTAAGATACATACTAAATATATACTAAAGCTTTGTTCTCCAGAATTATTTATCTCTATTAAGGCTGAAGATGAAGAAACATCCCTGAACTTCAAATGATAGTACACTGTGGATTATGGCAAATTTACCTGTAATGAGAACAATGACAAAAATGAAATGAATGCTTACTCTAATCTACCAAATTACCTGTTTGATCAAAAGTAACATGAAAGTGCACCCAGCCTCCTAGTGCAGACAGCCTCCTAGCACAGACAGCCCTTAACCAGCATGAACCTAAACATGCTCCCTCTGTGCCCACTTCAAACATTAAACTATATCAGCTGATTAACTCTGAAATAAGATAATTTCAAGGATTTACCATTTCTTGTGGCTAAAGAATATTGTAAAATCCAAAAACTTATAGGCCATGGCAGAAAAATACCTTGAGCAAAACAAACAAAAGGAATTCATGGCAGGTTAGAAGTCACCATCGGGGCAGCCTACAGAGATGTTCTGCATGGCCTCACACTGCTCTCAAAAATTTGAATTAGGTGCTAGCAGTAAGAATCTGGGAGATTTTTATCTAGATTTAGAGATGTTTTGAGGAGTCAGAACACCTGGCAACATGGAGCCCCATCCCTGTGTGGCAGAGACAGTGGGTGCTGGCCAAGGACAGTGCCATGCTGTGGGTGGCCACATCGCCCACTGCTGCTCTGTGTCCACATCGCTCAACTCTTCGTAGCAGTTGGGTTTTCAGACTCTGCTCCAAGTAAATCAAATTGAGAGTATCTGGTCTGGTCTATTATGCCTAATGGACTTTCTATTTCACCCCAAGTACGACTTCTAGTCTATTCTTTACTGGTGTCCCGACTTTAAGGGTTAATAATTTAACAGCAGAAACTAAATTGACAAACATAACTATTACCTGACAAAAGTAACCTTACAAAGATTGCTCTGCATCAAGAGGCTCTGTGATATGTACCATTTCCAGTCAGGTACACCGAGGTTTCTATCATAAAAAAACTCAGTTTGAGGCCTGGCAAGGTGGTTCACACTTGTAATCCCAGCACTCTTAGAGGTCAAGGCAGGTGGACAGCCTGAGCTCACCAGTTCCAGACCAGCCTACGCAAGAGCAAGACCCTGTCTCTAAAAATGGTCGGGCACTGTGGTGGGCGCCCATAGTCCGAGTGAGGCAGGAAGACCACTTGAGGCCAGTAGTTTCAGGTTGCTGTGAGCTATGACACCTTGGCACTCTACCCAAAAAAAAGAAAAAAGAAAAAAATAAAGAAAGAAAACAAAAGAGAAAGAGAAAAAGAAGAGACAGCCAGAAACACCCTAGCTTGCTAACTTTCCTCTTCTGCACTGGTGCCCTGAGGGTGGCAGAGAGGCTTCCATTTACAATTAGGTCTCTTACATTTACTAGATGGTGAGGATGTTCAAAATCCATGTGTGTCCTGGTTACAGAGTTGGTGTGCCCAGAGTAAAGTCCTCCATTCAAGCTTGCATTCACAAGGCCATTGACCCCACCTGCGACCTTCCGGTGCAGATGTGAGCAGCCATTGCTGAGACCACCACTGCTCAGGAAACATCCATGAGCATTCCCATTTATCCGGTTTGCTCCCGAGAGAGCGGTGTACTCCACCACCTGCCCATTAATATCAGACCCTTGGCAGAGATATCCTGGTGGGTCATATTCTGTTAAAAGAGAACAGGGGGGAAAAAAGTAAGATACTGAAAAGGATAATCTTCTTGCTTAGGAAGTTTTATTAATGAAAACCTTAAGAAACTATAAATAGACTTAAATAAAACATTTAGAAAATGTTCACCTAAAGCCTACTTGTAGGTATGTTTTAATAGAGTTACCACTGTTTCTTTCTTTACAGTGGAGATAGCTATGAACTTTGAGTTAACTATGACTGTCCCTGGGAAGAGACATTAGTCAGGGAGAAATTACTCAGAAGAGAACGAACTGAACAAGCTGACGTTACCAACGTGTTGGCAACACTGAGAAAGAGTGCTTCAACTCCCACATACTACAGAGCACTCAAAATACTGTATAACACCACCACAGAAGACTAGCGTTAAGTAGGATTTCAAATAGTGATAAACAACACTAGGACAGAGTTGTGTAGACATTCAGTTACTGTTCATACAGCTCCTTAGAACAGCCAGTGTGGAGGTGGTGGGGTACTAAATAGAAGAGGCTATTCTATTTTCTTACATTAAAAGCATTTAAACCACTATTTCAAAATTCTTATTTCCAGAGGTACATCTACCAGATATATTTAGTAAAAGCAAAACATCCCTTAGGAAGTACAGGATTTGTCAGCAAACTTTTGACACGTTCTTCAAAGGCAGCAGAGCTCACCAAGACTAGATTAGCGTCCCTCCTACTACAGCTGCTCCTGGTGCTGCACCTTCCACACAGGTGTGTGCTGTCACTGCAACTGCCTGCCTTCTCTACCAAACCATCACTTGGAGAGGGCAGAGGCCCGGCCTGCTTGCTGCCTCTGCCATCTAGCAGCACCATGCCCGGCACACAGAAGATGAAATCAATGACTGTCTTTTGAATGAATGACCTAAGGAACACTACACCATGATAATTTTTTTCTTTTTCTTTTTTTATTTTCAGTCAGGGTCTTACTCTGTTGCCCAGGCTAGAGTGTCATGGAGTCAGCCCAGCTCATAGAAACCTTACACTCCTGGGCTCAAGAGATCCTCTTGCTCAGCCTCCTGAATAGTGGGACTACAGGATTCACAATGCCTGGCTAATTGTTCTGTTTTTAGTAGAGACAGGTCTCACTCTTGCTTGGGCTGGTCTCAAACTCTTGAGCTCACATAATTCTGTATCAGCATCCCAGAGTGTTGGGATTACAGGCGTGAGCCACTGCATCTGGTCATAATTTTTCATTTTTAAACATTTTGTTCCAGTCATAAAGGAAGATGACTTAATCAGATTAATTTTGCTCAGCCAGATTAATACTTTTCTTTTAATGATTCAGCATATACTCACACAATTAAAGGAAACAACATTAAAACCATTCAGAAAAAGGGCCCACCCTTTCAGCTTGACACCACCCATGGCCATCTCTTAGAAGGTACCATTCAATAAAAGTAGATCATTTTCCCCCCTGAACTATTAACTGAAAAGGGACTACAGGTGGAGACTGACTGTCACCATAAGTGCCCTTCATTGCCAGGTCCTCCTCTGCTCCTATTCAAGGGCCAAAGGGGAAACAAAAGAAACTTCCTCCCACCAAAGACTAAAATCCCTATTTGATGTGGTTATCCTATTTTATAATAGCTGATGAAATAGGAAAGTTAGGAAGGTGAGGCAAAGAGAACTGAAGAAAAAGAAAAGGGAGAGAAGTTTTAGGTTATCTGTGCCCTCATCAACCATTCAAGCACACCTATCGCCAGACATCCCTGGGGGAGAGGATGTCGCTCCCACACAGCCTTGGCCCATCAGAAAGTAACTCTGGAAAGTCTTCACTGCTTGCCTTTCTACCCAGCCCTCTCTTCCCTGTGGCTCAAGCGGCTAAGGCGTCAGCCACATATACCAAAGGTGGTGGGTTCAAATCCAGCCCGGGCCCGCCAAACAACAATAATGGCTGCAACCAAAAAATAGCTGGGCGTTGTGGAGGGTGCCTGTGGTCCCAGCTACTTGGGAGGCTGAGGCAGGAGACTCGCTTGAGCCCAGGAGTTGGAGGTTGCTGTGAGCAGTGAAGCCACGGCACTCTACCCAGGGGGATAGCTTGAGGCTCTGTCTCAAAAAAAAAAAAAAAAAAAAAAATATCTTCACTGGCAAATAGGTGTCCTAGCTGCAATTCTATAGGTTGGGGTTTAATTATGCATACCCCTTGGGGGTCCACAAAGGCAGTTTCCCAGAACAAAGTGC
>CAUYQV010131818.1:0-25257 GCA_963574575.1 Galagoides demidoff
TTTCCAGGTATATGTTAACAAATGGAAAAACATACCATGCTCATGGCTGGGAAAATGTCCATACTACCCAAAGCAATATACAAATTTAATGCAATCCCTATTAAAGCACCACTGTCATACTTTAAAGATTTGGAAAAAATACTACTTCAGTTTATATGAAATCAGAAAAACCCCTGAATAGCCAAGACATTACTCAGAAATAAAAACAAATCAGAAGGAATCACGCTACCAGACTTCAAACTGTATTATAAATCTATAATGACCAAAACTGCATGGTACTGGCACAAAAATAGAGAGGTAGATGTATGGAACAGAATAGAGAACTAAGAGATGAACCCAGACACTTATCATCATTTGATCTTTGATAAGCCCGTCAAAAATATAAATTGGGGGAAAGATTCCCTATTTAACAAATGGTGCTAGGAGAACTGGCTGGTGACTTGCAGAAGACTGAAACTGGACCCACACTTTTCATCATTAACAAAAATTGATTCTCACTGGATAAAAGATTTAAATTTAAGATATGCAACTGATTCTTGGAGAGAGTGCAGGGGATACACTTGAAGAAATTGGCCTGGGAGAATACTTTATGAGGAGGTCCCCCCAGGCAATTGAAGCAACACCAAAAATACATTACTGGGATATGATCAAACTAAAAAGCTTCTGCACAACCAAGAATATAGTAAATAAAGCAAGTAAGTAGACAGCCCTCAGAATGGGAGAAGATATTTGCAGGTTATGTTTCTGACCAAGGTTTGATAACCAGAATCCACAGAGAACTCAAACCTATTAAATAGAAAAAAAACAAGTGATCCCATTTCATTGTGGACAAGGGACTTGAATAGAAGCTTCTCTGAAGAAGATAAGCACGTGGCCTACAGACACATGAAAAAATGCTCTTCATCTTTAATCATCAAAGAAATGCAAATCAAAACCATTTGAGATATCATCTAACTCCAGTAAGAGTAGCCCACATCACAAAATCCCAAAACTACAAATGTTGGCATGGATGTGGAGAAAAGGGAACACTTCTGCACTGCTGGTGGGAATGCAAGCAAATACATTCCTTTTGGAAAGAACTTTGGAGAACATTCAGGGATCTAAAAGTAGACCTGCTGTTAGATCCTGCAATTCCTCTACTAGGTATATATCCTAAAGACCAAAAATCACTTTGCAAAAAAGATATTTGCACCAGATTGTTCACTGCAGCTCAATTCATAATTGCCAAGTCATGGAAGAAGTCCAAGTGCCCATCAACCCATGAGTGGATTAATAAATTGTGCCATGGAATATTATGAAGCCTTAAAAAAGATGGAGACTTTACCTCTTTTTTGTTTACATGGATGGAGCGCGAACATATTTTACTTAGTAAAGTATCACAAGAATGGCAGAAAAAGTATCCAGTGTGCTCAGTATTATTATGAAACTGATTTATAATCACTCACACTTTCATATGAAAGATAAATCACAACTATAGCCCAGGATGAAGGAGGGAAGAGGAAGGGGATAGGAGGGGAGAGGGGAGGCTTGATGGAGAGAGGGCAAATGGTGGGACCACATCTATGGTGCATATTGCAAGGTTACATGTCAAATCTATTAAGCATAGAGTATAAATGTCTTAACACAATAAGTAAATGCGGTGAAGGCTATATTAACTTGTTTGATGTAAGCATTCCAAATTGTATTTAAAATCAGCACATTGTATCCCATAAATGCATTAATGTATACATGATCTATGTGTTTATGACTTAATTAAAAAATAGTAATAAAAAAAAAGGTTGGGAGTTGCTAATGGACCAGATGATTGATGGTGTGGAGGAGGAAGAAACTACTTCAATCCCTGCAGGAGAAGCCAGGTTTCCTAATCTAACTACATATTAGAAGTTCAAAATGCTTAACCTCTCCCAACTGTTGACTCTTGAATGTACTGGCCTATTCAGGCCTGTTGGGGCTCCAGGTTCTTTTCAGCTTCTGTGGTTTTGATGAGCTCCAGAGATTGCATGTCTGCATGTTTTTCCTTTTAAACTCTAGGACTGAGGTGGGTGCTCTCCTGAGAAGTCAATCTATCTACCTCTCACACTCTCCCTTTGAAGCTTTCTGCTGTGCTGTATTTTCTCATGTCAGAGATTTTAATAAAAGCCTGTGGAGATCATGGGGAGGAGTTCACCCTTGTCTCTCTATGGGGAGGGTTTGGTGATGTTGGCCTCCCAGGTCCCTCAGTTCAGTGAAAATGGACTGAGTGTTATTATTTTGCATTGAGCCACACCAACTCCTACCCACTCAGCTTAGAGAAAAGAGGCTGGTCCTCAGGGACCCGCACACATTGTGGCCCTGAAAGGCAGCTTTGGGGGGCTCTGTGCAGGAAGGGAAATAGGAGAAAGCAGCAGCTCATTTAAACAGCCAGGGGAAAGGTGAGTGTTGAGCCCCACTTCCTGGGGCCTCTGCTTCAAATTCCAGCCCACCAGGTTTAGTTTCCAAATGGCATTGAAACTCTGATGAGCAGGTCAACAAAACAATAAGCTACTGCATTGCTTTGACAGGCCCTGGAAGGAGCACAGTGAATGCTACACACTGGGGCCCTTGAAACTGATATCAACCAGCCTGTTTTAGTATCCAAACAGCCCTAAATACCTGCTGAGCAGGTGAACTGTGTAGAAGAAGCTGCTTTGCTCTGGCAGGTCCTGGGAGGGGTGGGGTAAACTCCAGCTCCTTGGGGCCTCTGAACTTGAGATCAGCCCTTCAGATTAGGCTTCCAAACAGTCCTAATAATCTACTGAGCAGTCAACAAAACAGTAAGTATCCATTTTGCATTAGCAGGCCCTGCAATAGAAGCAGAGAGCCCTGGCCCTGCCCCCAATGAAATTGATACCAGCTCACTGGATCAGGCAGCCAAATAGCCCCAATACCCACTGAACAGCTGGTGAAACAAGGAGCTGCTACTTGGCACTGGCAAGTCCTAGAAGGTGTGTGGATAGCTCTGCAGCCAATGTCACCACCAGCCCATCAGACTGGGCATCTAAATGGCCCCAGAGCCCATTGAATGGCACTATTTCTAGCAGATAGGTGAGCCAATTGGTGGGCCCAGGCTTCACCCTCCAGACCCCAACTGTCTTCTGTGAGCTGCCTATGCAAGAACACTAGAATATCTCTCAACAATGACTTAGGAACAGCTTAACCTTTTAGCTTAAAATTTAAAAAAAAAATTGAAAACACACATGAGAAGGAATCAGCAGAAGAACCTGGCAACATGAAATTCAGACCAGATCAACCCTCTCAAGAGATAACTGAGATACAGCTGAAAATGCCATCCATAAAGAAATTGTTGAAATGACAGAAATAGAATTCAGAGTATAAATGGCAAATAAGATGGATGGAATTGAAGAGAAAATAGAAAAAGAAGTCCAAAAACGGTCTCAAAAAATTAACAAAATTAAAGACAAAATCACCAAGAATATGAACGTAATTATGAAAGATATAATGAAGCTTAAGGAATTGAAAGGGGAAGTCACACAGTTTCAAAACACAGTAGCAAGTGTCAGTAACAGAATAGAACATGAAGAAGAAAGAATCTCAGAACTCAAAATCACCAAGAATATGGACACAATTCTGAAGGATATAATGGAGCTTAAGGAATTGAAAGGGGAAGTCACATAGTTTCAAAACACAGTAGCAAGTGTCAGTAATAGAATAGAACATGGAGAAGAAAGATTCTCAGGAATTGAAAACAAGACTTCTGAACTAACCCAATCATTTAAAAAGGCAGAAAACAAGAGAGCAAAAGCAGAGCAATCTTTTAGAGAGAGATGGGACTACACAAAGTGCATAAACATGAATCATAGGGATCCCTTCATAAGAAGAGAGTCCTAAAAGTATGGAATCTCTACTTCAAGACATCATTGCAGAGAATTTCCTGAGCATTAGGAGACAGCTGGAAATACAGATACCAATAGTTATGAAACTCCAGGACAATTCAATTCAAACAAAGCATCTCTTAGGCACATTGTAATTAAGTTGGCCAAAGTAAAAATGAAACAGAAAATTTGACAAGCAGCCAGGCATAACCAGCACCTTATTTACAAGGGTAAAATAATTAGGGTAGAATGACAGCATACTTTTAAGCAGAAACTTTACAAGCCAAAAGAGAGCAGTCATCTATCTATAATCATCTTAAAGCAATTTTCAGGCCAGTATCCTGTACTCTGCTAAAGTAACTTTCATATTCAATGGAGAAATCAAATGCATTACTGATGAGCAACACTGAGGGAAATTCACCACAGCAAGATCAGCTCTTCAGGAAGTACTTCACATCACCAGGGAAGTAAAAACATCCAAAAACTAAAGGACAAAGCCTAGACTTCACAATGGCCCAAGTGATAAAACTAAGTAACAAAACAAGACACACAGGACTCCACCATACTTATCAATTTTCTCAATAAATGCAAATGGTTTTAATTCTCCACTAAAGAGGCACAAGCTGGCTTACTGAATAAAAAGGCACAAGCCTAGTATATCTGTCTTCATAAAATACATCTAAAACATCAGGACAAAACAAAACTAAGGGTGAAGGGTTGGAAAACAATATTTCAGGCAAATTGAAATCAGAAGAAGGCAGGAATCACAATCATATTTGCAGATACATTGGGCTTTAAAGCAAAAAAAAATTAAAGAAAGACAAAGATGGACATTATATACTGTTCAAGGGAACAATACAAGAAGATGACATTTCAATTCTAAATATCTATGCACCCAACTGAAATTCTCCCTGATATATAAAATGAACCGTAACTGGTCTGACCAATATGATATCTTATAACACCATAATAACCAGTGTCTTCAACACCCCTCTGACAGAACTGGATAGATCCTCCAAGCAGAAACTAAACAAACAAGTGAAGTACTTAAACATAACTCTAGAACAAATGGGCTTAACAGACATGTATGGAACATTCCACACCAATAATAATGAGTATATGTTCTCATCTGCTCATGGATCATTCTCCAAAATTGATCATATCCTAGGACACGAATCAAATCTCAAAATTGAAAGAATAGAAATTATATCTTCTATTTGATCCCATAATCCCATTATTTGGTATTGACTCAGAAGAAAAAAAAAATCATTTTACCCTAAGGACATTTGCACTTGAATGTTTATAGAAGCTCAATTCACAATCACTAAGATGTAGAAACAACCCAAGTACCCATCAACCCATGAATAGATTAACAAACTGTGGTATATGTATGCCATGGAATACTATTCAACCACAAAAGATGGACACTTTATATCTGTAGTATTTACCTGGATGGAGTTGAGGAACATTCTCCTTTGTGAAGTATCCCCAAAATGGAAAAACAAGCATCCCATGTACTCAGTACTAATTTGAAACCAGTAGATGAACAACTATAGGCCCACACAAAAGGAAAAACACAATTAAATTAAGAAGAAGGGAGAAGGGGGAAGATAGTAAGCTCCCACCTAACAGGTATAATGTAAGGGTATATGGGACACCTCCTGGGTGAGGGACTCAAATACAACTCAGGCTTTTCCTAACAAATGCAAACAATGTAACCTAATTGTATGTACCCTTACTGATCCAAAAATTTAAAAAAAATCTGCCTGTTTCTGTCAATGTTTACTTGGTCTGCTATGCTTCTCACAGTCAGCTGACAATTTTGACACACAGTTCCAAAAATTTTTGCAATGCTTTTCTCAGTTATGCTCATTAATGGTCACTCTGACTTCTCTTCATCAGTGACGATGTCTCTCCCCTCAGAAAAATGTTTCATCCATTTGTACAGTGCCATTTTCTTCACGGCATTATTCTCACAAACATGGTTTAACATGCCCCTTATTTCACTTCCACTCTTGCCAATTTTAACAAGAAATTTAATGTTTGTTAAACATTCAAGCTCTGACATTCTCACAACAGCACACAACAATAATGAATGCCAGTCAGCAAGATAGCACTACACATCAACACGAACACAGCTGTAAAACACTCATATACCACAGTTACAAACTCTTACCAGGCTGTTTGTACAGTGCTGCCATCATAAGCATATGGTGGGATGTTCACAAACTTAATTGTCAGTCCTCATATATACGCTACATGCGCACATATACACATACATATAAACTAATGGCAAGTGTATATGTGTGTATATATATACATATATTTACCATATAGAATATATCATAGATTAATATTATGGCATGTTAATATAAATATATAATTATCATGTATATATTAAATTGAAATATATGTATATAAATATGTTTCTGGAACATTCCAAATGGCCTCATCATTTTGTCAGGGACCCAAGGGGAAAGGACTAGAAGATCAGAGACAAGGAATAGGTCTAGGGTGGAGGCTGTGGATACACATTTGGGAGCAGGAGGGAAGTGTGTACAAACACCTGGCAGAAAGAATCTACCATGGAAGAAGCACAGAACAGGTAGTTCATGTTAGCCACCCTTTGTCCTGAGTGACCCCAGATATAGACCCAAGAGTAAAGACTCCCATTTACCAATGCCCATGCATCTACTACTGCCAACCTTCCAGCAAGAGGGACCATCCCTGATGCAGCACAATTCCTTGAAGAGACCGACTGCATACTCAGTTCCAGCCAACTACACGGGGTCCTCCCATGCTGAAATGGCAGGTAGTGTGTCCTCAATGGAACAGATGTAACAAATAATTCATTAGATCTACATGTGATAGTGTAAGATACTCTCTAAGGCATGCTGTGTAAAATGCAAGTGCAGGACAGTGACTATGGTTTGCTATGCTTGTACATAACCAAAAAAAGGATATCTATTCCTATATGCTTGTATCTATATGGAATAATTTTGGGAAGATATATAAAAATCTGGTTAATAAGCTGAGGAGGAGGACTGGAGGTCAAGGGTAGGAGGAAGACTTACTTTTCATTGTGTATCTTCGAAGTTTGTTTTTACAGTGTGCACATGTCACTTCTAAAATGGTAACAATTATAAAGCCACTCTTGTCTTAAAGAGAGAAAGCAACAGGAAGGATCTAGTTAAATGGGAGAGACTAATTGTCCAGGAGGGGGAAGAATAGTTAGCAGTGAAGGCAACAGGAGACAGTGCCCAAGGAAAGGCACAAAGATGGGCCTTGCACAGAAATGCACAGGTCCTCAATATGCCAAGAGCAAGGACAGAGAGGTGAGACAGTGTTGGATGTCACACTGTGGAAATGGGCAAGTTGGCAACTCTGGCTTTTATCTAGGCAGTCCTTGGGATTCTCTCTGTGGTGGGGTGGGGAGAAGAGGGAGTAAATAGAATCCATGAGGTATATTAGAAACTACATTCATCTGGGTACACAAGACTTTGCTATATCCTTCTTCATCCTTCTAGGTGTGTCTGACATCAAAGTCATGGTAGAGCTGAGGAAGTGAGTTAACCAGACATGGCCAAAAATAGAAGAATATGAATTTATGCTGCACCGAATCTACCCTGATCTGTAGGAAATCAGATATCTGAGTTCCCACAGCCAAGAGGTGTTCAGACATTCCAGACTTCTGCTCTGGGAATCAACCAAAATAGGATGTGTGAGGACACAAGTTTGAATGGGAAAGAGAGGAAGGGAAGCATGTAAGGAGCAGAGGCCTGTTGGAGATGGGAAATTGAAATTGTAATGCTCAAGGACCTCAGAGAAACCCAGGACAGAGCCATTCTTCAGGTGTTAGCAGAGTCAGCTCTGGCAAGCTTGGAACTGGTAAGTTTGGGGAAAATATGGCAAACAATGGCATCTCCACCCCACCCCAACCTCTGCCATCCCCCAACTAGAGTTAGATATTTGTTGTGTGTCCTTCCAGACCTTTAAAAAAACATTTACCTGTTTTCATACATATAGGTATCCCCAGCCAACATATAGGACTTTGGGAGGGGGGATTTTTAAATTAACAATTTGTAGGCTATATCTCAGTCTGTACCTTGCTTTATAAAGTTATCAGGATGCTTTTGAAATGTAAGTTAACACAGTGTCATCCATTCCTTTTCACTGCTGCATTTTAATCCATTGGATGAACAGGCCCCATCATATTTATCCATTTCCTGTAATGACTAGACCCCCTTGAGTCCATGCTAAGACCAGTGGGGAACAAGCCCCCACCCTTGAAAAGGAAACTTCTTCTAAGTCCCAGCCCCCATAAGGGTGAGGAGGTAGAATTCTGAGAAGTCTGAAATTAAGACTTATTTAGTGTGTTGTTAGCTTTGTTAGGGAACACAGTCTCACTACACTTTTCTGTCTTGAAATGCTTCACAGGCACCATTGCATTTAGACCTCACAGGCCTAGAAGAGAAAGGCAACTACTTCTGTGTTTTAGAGTTGAGGCAACAGAGGAGGCAGGACCAGAGCTTTGAAACCTGAAATTCACCGGAGGGACCCCAGAATTCCAACTGCCTCTTTAACCACCAGTCCTCAGGCTCGGCGCCTGTGGCTCAATCGGCTAAGGTGCCAGCCACATACACCCAAGGTGGCGGGTTCGAATTCTCAGCCCAGGCCCTCCAAACAACAATGATGGCCGCAACCAAAAAATGGCCGGGTGTTGTGGCGGGCGCCTGTGGTCCCAGCTACTTGGGAGGCAGAGGCACGAGACTCGCTTGAGCCCAGGACTTGGAGGTTGCTATGAGCTGTGATGCCATGGCACTCTACCCAGGGGGATAGCTCGAGGCTCCGTCTCAAAAAAAAAAAAAAACCCACCAGTCCTCAAAGAGTGGACCATGAAGCACATTCTGACTGGAGGGCTTTGGCACACCTGCACAATGCTTCAGGTTTGTGGAGCCCCACCCCACCCCCACAGCTTCTGCATGCAAGGCTGAGGAAGCAGGGAGCATCATGCTATTTTTCTGTGGGGCTGCCAGCTGTTTCAAGACATGAGCTCTTCAGATGATGATGAGGTGTCTGCTTAGTGAGTGGGTGTCAGCTCAGAGCACAGGGAGGGAAGCAACAGGGATCAGGGCAGCCTGGGTGGGGGTCTCGAAGGGGTAGCAGGATGGGGGAAGACAGCCTAAGTGGGAGGCCCTGAGGCAGTGGAGGCAAGGGCATCCTGGCTGAGGGGTTCTCATGGGATGGATGGGACAAGCAAAAAGTTGGCAGTGGCTGGGTGCCCCTTTGGGTGGGGAGTTTCCCTGGATGCCTGGGTGAGGGAACTCCAAGGGACTGGGGGGGAAGCTGGCATGGGGGAAGTTGGGGCTGGGGAATTATGGATGTTAAAGTGACTGAATAACATTGTGAATCTCCAGGGGCCAACTTCATCTCACCAGCCTCCCTCAGACTCAAAGCTCTCTGATTCATCTATTGGATGAGTTCCCTAAGACACAGCTGATGAGGGTAGGCATTTCCCCCAAAGAAGGAAGCCAAACCAAGTCCAGTGGCCTGGAGAATCCTGGAGACACTCCCAAGCAGGGAGCCACTGGGGGGCCAGGTGCTTTCTTCTCTGTCCCACTGGCACTAGCTGCAACCATGGAAAGGCAGTTTGTTGGAGAGTTAGACATTTCTTCTCCTACCCAATCATCGGTGGAGAAGATGCCAAGCATAGTCAGTGGGAAGAAAGGAGGCAAGTCTAACCATCTGCCTTGGGCTTCCCCTAGGAAGAAGGTGACCCCCCAAAAGAAACCACTAGATAGCAGCATCTCAAAAGTTGTCCTAGGGGGAAAATCCCAGGACATCCTGTGTCTCAGGATGCCCCTCGCAACCAGCCACCTTTCCTCCAGTCTCTGACCTTCCTATGCTCGGAAGATCTGAGAAAAATTCCTTGGTCACTTTGGGATCCAAACAACCCAGTCACAATGCTGAGAAGAAACCTGTGGTGAACAGGACAAGGGAGTTCCATCTGGTGGCCCCAGAAGAAATCAACCCAACTGAAGAGCCAGTACCAAAGAGCCAAGTGAGTAGGCCACCCTCATTCTTCTCCACTCCCCTTGCCTTTCATCTTCCCCTTCCCCATTTGAACCTGCAATAGACCTCTCTTCATGTGTTCCTTCTGTTTTTTAAGTTTGCCATTAGGATGCCAAGTCAGTGTCATTTTAATGGAATCAAATCCTTAATTTGTGCCAGGCACTGTTCTCAACACTACACATTTTTGGCCTCTTCCTCAGAGAGATTGAGAATAGGGAGCCTGGGAAGAACTGGGTCTGGAAAGGAGGCAAAATGGCAGCTGATTTGGATTGGCCAACCCCTTAAAGGTTGGAAAGCTTCTGATTTCTCCTGCTTTCCTTGAAGAGCCCCCAGGCTTTCTCAGAGCTCCCTGGCATCTCTAGCTGACCCAGGGAGAAAGTGCTCAAAAGATATAGGTTTTTACTTCCCATCCTTGTACCCTGCTCCAAGCTGGCTCCTATATGCACAAGTGTGTGTGTGCATGTACACACTCACATGCACACCCCTAATCAGCCAGAAATTTCTTTTTTAGATTCCAGTAAGCAGGCCAGGACTATCTCACCTTTCTGTGCATCACAGATTAGACAAGAATGGGGACTCTAAGACCAAAACCTCTCAAGTTCCAAGAAATTCACAGCACTTGGCTGTGGCCCAGGCAGGCATCAAGCCCATAGTGCCCCCATCTTTGGGTGAGTCTAGAGGATTTGGTTGAGAAGGAAGAGGATCTTGAGGGAAAACTGGCTCTGGCATTTGCAGGGCCTCACCCTTACTCCCAGACCTCTCTTCCTACTCAGATAGTTCTCCCACAGAAAAGTGCAGCAGAGATGGCTTTAAGCCAGAGTTCCTGGGAAGGCAGGCCTAGAGAGAGGGGTGGAGCTGCTTATCAGAAGAGGGGCAATTTTTTGCCCTCAAAGGGTGGTGTTGGTGCCCAGCTATGCCCTTTCTGCCTCCCTTGGGCTTGGGAGCTGAATGTTGTGTTCTCTTTTAGGTGACCTCTTCACCATCCAAGATATGAAAGGAAGCAGCTGCCACCTGAAGCACAGTGCTGCCCTCAAGTCATGTTCTCTAAGCTGAACAGTGGGCTCTGCGTTCAGGTCAAACTGACTCTTGTTGTCCCCCTTTCCTTCTCATGGAGGAAGGTATTCTTCTCACTAAAGCTTCCATTTCTGTCTAGCCACTGGGTTTTGTAATGTAGGGATAAGAGGCCAGAGAGGGATGTGGAGGTTGGGGAGAGATTGGAGGCAAGAATATGTTAACTGTTTCACTTTCCTACCTGTTGGGCTAGTGTCTTGTGCAGCAGAAAGAAATCGACAACCTTAAAGATCAACTTGGTAGGCTGAGACCATGGTATCTTAGTACAGAACCTCGGGTAGTGTGGGGCTGGAGCTAAGGATATAGGTGGCCACTCACAACCACCAGTCCTGTGGGAGAGAGACTCTGGCAGGCCTGTCCTCGAGCTTTCTGTGCATTTACATTATCTGTCTGTCTCACTATCCAACGTATCTAATCCATTTAGCTAATCTTTCTACTCCATCTATTTATCTATTCTATATTTTAATGTAGAAATATATTGTTTGAACCACATGTACACTTTTTCAGTAAGTCTATTTTTTTTTTTGAGACAGAGTCTCAAGCTATTGCCCTGGGTGCCATGGCATTATAGCTCACAGCAACCTCCAACTCCTGGGCTCAAGTAATTCTACTGCCTCCACCTCCCAAGTAGCTGGGACTACAGGTGCCTGCCACAATGTCCAGCTATTTTTTGGTTGCAGCCGTCATTGTTGTTTGGTGGGCCTGGGCTGGATTCGAACCTACCAGCTCAGGTGTATGTGGCTGGCACCTTAGCCGCTTGAGCCATAGGTGCCAAGCCACTTTTTAGCAAGTCTCAATCTCATTTCCCCCTCACCTTTTTCTTTTTTTTCCATATCCCAAATCATCAAGCAACTAGAGACCTTATTTTAATACACTTGGAGAAACTGCATTTATTTTCACTTAGAGGGGGAGAGTACATGTTTTAATAGGTTATGATATGCACCAAAGTTTGAGAATTATTCATACACTGTGTTCCTATTTAGAAAACTTATCTGCCTTTATCTTGGGTAACAGGTGGGTAGGTTTCCTAGGGCTGGATATTACCAGGTATGGATGAGGTGGTTAGGCCTGTCCCCTGGGGTAAGAGGAGAGTTTCTACCTCCCTATGCCTACAGTGCCTAGCTAATGCTTCTCTCTGTTTCAGCGGCCATGCAGAGCCTCATTGAAAAATTCCAGAAGCTTTGAAGTGAGTGCTACACATTCTGTATACTTCCCACATTCTTGGTTATCTGGGAGGGCTCGGGCCTGACCTGATTGGTATCCCTTGCCTAACTCTATTGTCCTTGACAGGTTTAACACAGCATCCACATAGATGCAGCTGGTACCTTTTGAGTTGAGGAGCTATGGCCATGCTGGTTCCCCCATCCTGACAACGTCTCTTCGGAAGATCCTGCTCTGCTGTTTTATACAGTGTCACCCAGTTCATTGCAGTTTGAAATTAATGTATTTCTCAGATTCTGTGGTCTGTATTTTCTCTGTCAGAAGCCTGGGCTACCCTCTGAATGGGAGGCTTGTAGTCCATAGTGACATTGATCTGGAGACCATGTGACTCTGTCTCCTCCATGCCCTTCTGTGGTCTCTTAGTTCTCATCCATAACCATGGGAACTAACTATGGGAAAAAATTATCCCCTCAGCAGGAACAAATTACCTCCTTCCACAGCTCTAGACCCTCTTCCTTCTCCTCACTGGGTTCTTCATCCTGGTTCTCCCCTCCTTCTCTGTCATGGCAGCATCCTGACTCTCCCCTGGCTTGATGTTGGTTAACCTCTCCTCACAGGTATTTCAACAGCTATTACAGAACCCAAATGAGCTTGCCTTCCCCCTTCTCAGCCAGGACCTGCACGTTGTCCTCATTTCCTCTTTTGCCTTCATCTGCTACTTCTCCATAGTTTTAATAGAGGATTAGAGACAGGACTCGTAGTACAGTGAGTTGTGTACCCAAATGAATCTGTTCTGATGAATCTGGGCCAACTTGGGGGAAACTGTTCACAGGCAGTTAGAAATGGATAGTCAAGGTGTCAGTGTTCTCACATTCTACCTATTCCATCCATAGTCAGGGCCCCATGTCACTATAGACTGCCCCAGGAATGGCACACATGCTGCCCACCCTCCCTATTCTTGCAGGCCAGGGCCCACACATCTGCATGCTGACACTAGCATATTGACACCAGCATCCCATTGTCCCATCAGAATCACATAATGGAAATTCAAATATAAAATGATTAAGAATTTCAGATGGCAATAGCCAAGTATCAGATCACATGTGAGGTTCTTCTACAAGCAGGGCCCTATGAAGAGGTCACTTCCCAGAAAGCTGGGCCTGGTCACATCTAATATCTATTGATGAGGTAGGCTGGGTTTAAGTCTCTAGCTGGATGGTAGCATACATAGGTAAAATTCAAAAGAGTTTTATTTCTAAAAGGAGGAAAGGGAGACTAGCCAGTGGAGTGTAATTTGAAGTTGGCGGGTAGGGGGAAATGGAAGACAAACTACAGTTTCTGGTTCACAGCGATGGAACAAATCCCTCTGCACAGGAATAATATAAACACCATCCACCAGCAGCGGAGCAAAGTCCTTAGTTGGTCCTGTAGCAGACCATATAGCTCATGGGAAGGAGAAGCGAGAATTATAAGAAATGCTGGTAACATCTCAGTAATGTAACACCTTGGTGACAAGCGTATAAGGAAGGGATTTGGCGCTCCTTAACATGAGAGCTCACTAGGCAAGAACCTCAGTGCTTGGCAGTCTCTACACTTGTGATGTAAATAGCCATGGGATTGCGTCTATAAGAAGCTGCAGGAGAAGGTAGTTGGGGAGCATGCATTCTTTCACAGACTCACTCACTCTGACTCTTTCACTTCTTCTGCTTGCAGGGCCTCTGCCTGAGGCCCTTCTGAGAAGACTGCTACGATGTCCTATTAAGACTCCTATTAAGTCTTAAAACTCCTATTAAGTGTCCTATTAAAATCTATTAAGACTGCTACTCTCCTATTAAGTCTGTTTCTCTCCCTTGAAGACTGTTTCTCTCTCTCTCTCCCTTCTGCTAAGGCAAATAGCCCTCAGGTACCTAAGGGTAATTGTTCCCAAACAAGATAGCACAGCAGTCCATGTCTGGACAATAGATAAGCCAGGGCAGAGACCTGGCCAGTACCAGGCCCTGACAAGTGGCAGCAAGGATGGGGATAGTGGAAACCACTGGTATGGTCCATGTATCTGTCCTCTGGGAAAGACTCACTTGTACTCATATTTTCTCTAGCTACTGGCTTTGCCATCTGAAGGTCTTACCTTATCCATCTCTTCCTCTGGGCCACACCTGAAGCAAGCATTAGGGAGTGTTCCCTCTTGAAGGTTACACAATGTTGGCAGACTATTACCTACTTGTTACAGGTTTGGGGGGCCCGTAGAAGGTTGCTTTGAGTTGGAACAATCACTGGCTTTGGCATGCCCAGCTTGTAGTTTCCCTCTAAATTTTGGTTGGCTTCTAGCATGTTCAACTACAAAAATTGTTAATCCAGGGGGGAGCGTGGGTGGAGGGAGGGTGATTGGTGGGATCACACCTATGGTTCATCCTATAAGGGTACATGTGAATCTCTCTAAATGTAGAATATGAATGTCTTAACACAATAACTAAGAAAAAGACATGAAGGCTATGTTAACCAGTTGAATGAAAGTATTTTGAATTGTATAAAGAAACAGTACACTGTACCCCATGATAGTATTAATGTATAATGCTATGATTTAATAAAAAAATTATTAATCTAGATTTGGCTCTTAAGCCTGAAGTCTCTTATCTTTTACTTACTAGTTGGTCTTCCTGCTGGCCTATGGCCCTCTCTGACAACAAATGACACCTGCCTTGAGGTCATCTGCCTCATCTCAAACAGTATGCTCAGATGGGAATGCAACACTCTTAAACTGGTCCTAACTACTTGGCTGGTTCCTATAGTCTGAGTTGCCTTAAGAAGCAAGCTAATTCTGGGCCACCTGTACAAATTGCTGTAATTGGAGCTTTGGAGTGGTTATCTTTCTCAACCTTCAGGGTTCCAAATGATCAGGCAAACATTCAACAAAGATTTCAGGTTTCAGGCAGAAAGCACCACCCCCTCAGTTCTGCTTATACAGTGCTAGTTCCAGCCCAAGTTCATCTTTCTCTTGTAATACTCCTCTGTAAGTAGCAAGAAATCACTGACACATCCCCAACAGTTGGATTCTTCCTACTATTTCTCCCAACATTTGGCATTAGACAGCATGTCATTTGCCTTTGAAGGTCATGCAGGAGGGAGCTGTTTTTATCAATTATACTGAGGAATAATTTCCATACAATAAACTGTATATATTTAAAGTATACATGAGTTCTTAAAATTGTATCCACCCATAAAGCCACCACAAGAATAAAATATAGTAGAACATTTTTCATTATCTTCCAAAGATTTTGTGTGAGTGTGACCTTTTGTCCTTGATCTTTCTCACTACCCCCAAACCAGGGCAACCACAATCTTCTATTTTTTACTCTAGAGCAATTTATACCAGTAAAATCATGTAGTATGTTGTCTTATGTGTTTGGCTACTTCTGCCTGGCATAATGACTTTAAAATTGTCCACGGCATTGTATGTATCTGTAGCTTGTTTTTATTGCTGAGCATCATGTGGACATGCCATATTGAGGTTGTTTCCTGTTCTTGGCTATTGTGAATAAAGCTGCTTTGAACAATCATATTCAAGTTTTTGTGTGCATATATGGTTTGTACTTCTTTTAGATAAATATATAGGCATGGAACAGCTGGCTTCTTTGGCAAGTGTATGTTTAATCTTTTATGAAAAAAGCAGGTTGCACCATTTTGCATCCCAAGCAGCAGTGTGTGAGAATTTTCAGTTTCTCCAAACACTTGTCAACATCTGGTATGGTCAGTCTTTTTAATTTTAGCCATTCTAATAAGTATGTCATAGTATATCACTGTGGGTTGAGTTAGCATTTTTCTGATGATAAATAACGACAGTTTTGTTATGAAGACTGGTTAAAGGTCAATTGGCTGAGTCATTCTGTCTCTAGGGCTGGTGAGGTGGAGAACCACACACCAGCTTTAGCACTGGCCCAGGTACTGGACTGGTAGCAGAACCAGTAGGATAAGGCCTAAGGCTCTCCCAGGACAGCTGCTATTTCCTCTTTGGCTATAGGCAAGGCTTTGGGGACAAGCAAAAAGAAGGCACAAAATTGGCCACGCACAGGGGCTTGTGCCTGTAATCCTAGCACTCTGGGAGGCGAAGGCAGGTGGATTGGTTAAGCTCAGGAGTTTAAGACCAGCCATAGCAAGAGGGAGACCCTGTCTCTACTAAAAATAGGAAAAGTAGCTGGGCATTGTGGCGGGTGCTTGTAGTCCCAGCTATTTGGGAGGCTAGGACAGGAGGATCACTTGAGCCCAGGAGATGGATGGTGCAGTGACCTAAGATGATACCATGGCACTCTTCAGTGACATAGCAAGACCCTGTTGCAGAGAAAAAGAAGGCACAGAATTGATGGTGGGCTCTCACCCTCTCCTTTCTACTGTGGCCTACATATTTCTTTAAACTCAGCTTCAGTGTCTGCTGTTCTCCCCATGTAGAACTGGAAAGCTCACTGTGAGCCATGGCCTGCACCATGCATGTTTACAGCAGCTTCTTTGTGCATGAGGGCTGTGTTTGTGCTTTTCTCCTTCCCTTCCCTGAGGCACAGGCAAACTCCGTATCAGATGGTGCCTTAACCTGATCTCCACCAGCATCCTCACCATGTCTTTCCTATCTCCCATGGATGCAGAGATGGTGCACCAGACCCTGTCTTCACATGTGCAACCCCTTGAAGGGGCAGTTCAGAAGGAACTTGTACTATCCAGCAATATACTGACTGTCAGTTCTGGAAGGGGCCTGGGTGGGGTGTGGTGGCAGGAGACTGGTGTTAGTCACCATCTGAGGGTCATTCTAATAAAGTAGTGGAACACAAAGGGTAGGGACTAAAAACATACCCAATGCACTGGGCCTGTCACTGCAGGGAGCAGAGAGAGGTAAATGCACAATTATCACCTTTGATTGGATTTTTCTTTCCCCTCACTTTTAGCTGACTGACTGCTGAAGACCCTGGCCAACTATGAATGTCTATCACCTCCTGTCTTGACCAGGTTTCCCTGTTGATGTGGACCCTGAAGCACTTTGTTCCCCTGTTTTTTACTAAGTCTCATCCAGGAATAGGGGGCTAAGCCTAACCTGGTGTCTCATCCAAGTGATGTATCCTTCCCTAGGGGATCGATTCCCACAGTAATTGCCACTTTATTTGGGGGTCCAGATTGATTGTTTGTGTCAGCCTTTGGTCACTCTTGCCCTATTGTTTTCTTATTGAGGATGCTTAAATCTTAAATGTTTGTTCCTGAAAAATAAAAGATGAGCTACTATTCTACCTCTTGAGCTTCTATTTAGCTAAGTCACCCTCATATATTCATGTCATTGGTTGGAGGGGAGGTTCTAGGATTCAGATATGCAAGAGTACAAAGTAAAGAATTAAAGAAAATTTAGGAAGTGGAAGAAAATTTAAATAGGGAGTAAGAGGTAAGATGGCTGGAGCCAGCTTTCAACAGAAGCTCCAATCCAGAGGGAGAGATAATGGTCAGAATGAACCAAATAAAGCTGAAGGTCAGGAGCTGAGCTGAGAGAGAAGATTGATAAGTGCACATCATCCCTGCTGAGGCAAGCTGAGACTCTAAGGAAGCAAATTTCAGGTACAAAACCCATCTCAAAGAGGACAAGGGTCCATCCCCCCACCCCCAATTGAGTGTCTTGCTGTGTGCTCTCAACAAGCATGCAGTGAAGAGAAGACCTCTTTAAAAAAAAAAGAAGACCTCTTGTTTCACCCCACAGGAGAGAGCCGCTGAATGCTGGACTCCTTCTCCAGAGAGATTCTACTGTGAGCCTGGGCACTCTCTTGTCTGGCATAAAAGTTGAATAAATATTTTCCCTGCCATTCTGAACTCCCAGTCCACCCTTCCCCCCTCGCCTGACACCCTACCCCCTGCAGAGACTGGAGTGTCCGGTGGTTCCTTGCTAGGGCTGGGCATGGCATGGGCCTCAGTGGTGCAGTTGCACTGAAACTGTGACTTGAGTAGAAGTGGAGATAGACATGGAGGGGAGTATAGGTGAAAGACCTATATACCTCTCACCAAAAAAGCTGTTTGAGAGACAGCAGTGAAAAGACTTTGTGCAGGCATACTTGTGAGAAACTGAGGCAGAATCCCACTTGACCGGGTTGATTGCAAGCATAAAACCCCCCTGACTTAAGGTTGGCCTGGTCAGTTGCAGGCATAAAACCCCCTTGACTTAAGGGCCACATGGGAGTGGAGGCTTGCAAGCAAGTTTTCTGTTTGTCTTAGAAATTTCTTAATTATGCCTTGCTTAAAATTGAAGTAACTGCCTTCAAACGGTGAGGCCAGCAGGGCAGATATTCAATCCACCTTCCTCCTCCAAGCCTCAGGCTTCATCAGATAAAAACAAAAGAAATAATGGCTAACAACATGTTCTCCATTACGTTATGTTAAAAGGATTATGTTAGAAAGGATTATGTTTAGGAGAATTATGTTAGACAAAGTGATATCAGTTAATCAATAGATTACTAGGGAGTATCTGCTCCGGAAATAGTCACAAAATGTTTATTCATGAGATGGATTATGGATTGTAATGAATATTAATGAAGTCAATTAATGTACAGTGCACATGTGCAGAGGGATTGTAATGAATATTAATGAGATACAGTGCACATGTGCACAGCTAACTATTTAAACCCAGAGTAAAGAAATCAAGTTGCCACTTGCCATTAGAGAGAGCAGTGATCCCTGACTGTTTAGCCAGGAATAAATAAAGAAGTGGTCACATGCCTGAGAGAGCTGTGAACCTCTTTATTTAAATATACAATTTCAATATGTGGGTTTATACTCTGTGACACTGCTTCTCTGTGAGACTCTAACCACAACAGGGGAGGGTGACTGGCTCTGCACCACAAAAGTGTGTATCAGTGGTGGGAGGAGGCACAGGTGGTGGCACCTGTCCTGCCATGCAGCAGCAATACTGGAGCGCTTCTGCCACAGTCACATTTTGGAGAGACACCTCCATAATTCTGTGGACCTCTGGAGAGTGTCAGAACTCACCCTGCAGGGGTACCAGAGGAGTGTGGCTGGGGTAGAGGCACAGTTTCTGAGGGAGGAAAACATACCCTGCAACATTAATCCCCAGCTTGGAACAGACTCAGGTGGAACACTCCCCAGTTTCCAATGAGCACTGGAGAGAGTCAGGCTTCAGTTCCCCCTGCCTGCTGATGGCAGAGTGTGGTGGCATGGCTGAAGAGACACTGACTCCCTTTTGACTCTGGCAGGTGCAAATCTCTGGCACATTTGCTCATTGGAGGGAACCAGGTCACAGCCCTATGGGGTTACCAGTGGCTGGGCATGGTGAAGATGCAGGGTGGGTAAGGTGGTGCCAGCACCCCTGGATTAACTCTTTTGCTTGGTGGGCCTTTCTGACTCCATGGACCACCAGAGCAAGTCACACTTAAGCTGCCAGACCCCTGCTGTCTGGTTGCTGGAGACCTTTTGAACTCTCCCATGTGAACAGTAATTGTGCTGCCTAGGACAATTGGTTTGGAACTCTTGACCTGGGCTGGCCACCCAGGGACCCTCCAAGGTTGAGCCCTGGTTGTATCATTGTGGGGGGGATGGATTCTCCTCTCCAAGTTGTCAATGGGGTGTGTGTAGGGTGCCTTTAGTTGCTTGTATCTCTCCCCAGCTCAGATTTCAGCCCCAAACTACCAATTCACTAGGATTAGATAGAGGCTTGCTGAATACAAGACAGAGCCACCTATCCTCATGACACCAATCAGTTCCTCAGAGTCTTAGGCTGCAGGACATAAAGGGACCTTTGCAAAGCTTTAGGGGGAAAGCCACAGTTGTCAGTCCTAGCTCTTTGGTAAAGAGCTGGTTAACTACAACTCCAGGAGCCCTCAATCAAATCTCACCTTACCAGCTTCTCTAGCCCAACTGTGAAAAATAATCATGGGGTGGAACCAGTGGGAAAACCCTGGCAACATGAATAATCAGTACAGAACAACTCCCCCAAGGAATAACAAAGGAGACACAACATAATATGCCATTCATAAACAAATGGCTGAAATGCCAGAAATAGAATTCAGAATATGGATGGCAAATAAGATTAAAAGAATGGAAGTAAAGATGGAATTAGAAATTCAAGGAGTATTTCAAAAGTGTCTCAGGAAATCAATGAATTTAAAGACAAAATCTCCAAGGATTTAGACATAATGCAAAAAGAAATTGCATACTTCAAAGAAATGAGAAAGTTATTTAAGGATCTTCATAATATAGTAGAATCCCTCAGTAATAGAGTGGAGCTGGCAGAAGAAAGGATCTCTGAAGTTGAAGACAAAGATTTTGAATGCTCTCAAATGCTCAAAGAGGCAGAGAAGTGAAGAGCAAAAACAGATCAATCCCTGAGAGAGTTGTGAGACCACTCCAAAAGAGCAACTATCCACCTTATAGGAATTCCTGAAGGAGAAGAGGATGGTCCTAAAGGCACTGATGCTCTACTCCACAATATAATGGAGGAGAATTTCCTAAACATAGCAAGAGATACAGAAGTTCAGATAGCAGATAGTTTCAGAACACCAGAAAAACTCAATCCAACTAAAGCATCTCCTAGACACATTGTAATTAATTTTGCCAAAGTTAATATGAAGGAGAAAATTCAGCAAGTAGTCAGATGTAAGAAAAGTATGACCTACAAGAGGAAGAATATTAGAATGACTGCAGATCTCTCAGCTGAAACTTTTCAAGCCAGAAGAGGATGGTCAGCTACCTACAAGCTCCTAAAACAAAACTACTTTCAGCCAAGGATCCTGTATCCAGATAAACTGAGTTTCATTTGTGATGGAGAAATCAAATACTTTACTGACTTATACACATTGAAGAAATTTGCCATAACTAAACCAGCTCTCCAGGATATTCTCAGACCCATCCTACATAATGATCAGCTTAATGGTCTACCACAAAAGTAAACTCACCCAGAAAGCCTTGAATAAAACCGAACATGCATAATGGTAAAAGGATTAAAAATATCCACTGGACACTTGAAAAATATGACAAACAAAACACTACTATGTGTAGCCGAGTCACATTAAAGGCTGCCATAACGTTGTTCTTGATTGAAACTGTCTCAAGGTCTGCAAGAAGGGACATTCCTTTGAAGACCTTCCAGAGAGATTACAAAAGTAATCTAGTGGGAGGGAGGTACTAAAAACAGAGCATGCTGTGGTCAGGAATTTCCTGGAAGAGACCTGAATAGCGGTAAATCAAGATAAGGTTATTGTGTGGCTAAGTTAAAGATTATGTCTGTTCTTTACAGATGAATACTTTGTTCCTTGAAGCAAAAAGAGATAAATAAGGCTCATGACTTTTTTGTGACTTTACTGTATTGTAAATTTAAGGTTATGTGTGTACGTGTAGAATGCTTTATTGTTAGGGTATATAAGTGAGTAAGAAATAAACTAGGGTTACTGCATGCCTGAGAGAGCTGTAGCCCCCTTCTCTTCCAAGACATTCTGACCACCGGTCTTACCTCTGCAACCCCGGCCCCATCAATTCACACAACAACCATGCCTATCAATACTCTCAATTAATGTAAATGGCTTAAATGGTCCTCTAAAGAGGTACAGGTTGGCTGAATGGATACAAAAACTCAGACTATATATCTGTCGCATACAAGAATCTCATCTTACAATAAAGGATAAAAATAGACTGAGGATGAAGGGATGGACATATATAATTCAGGCAAATGGAAATCAGAAAAAAGTAGGCATTGCAATTTTATTCTCAGATACAATAGGCTTAAAACCAGCAAAAGAAAAGAAAAGTAAGAATGATCACTTCATATTTGTCAAGGAAAACACTCAACATGAAGAGATTTCAATTATTAACATTTATGCACCTGGTAGAATGCTTCTCAATTTATAAAGGAAACCTTAAGAGACATGAACAATTTGATATCTTCTAGCCCCATAATAGTTGGAGGTTTTAACACCCCTTTGGCAGTGTTGGATAGATCCTCCAAGAAAAAACTAAACAAATAAATGTTGGACTTAAACTTGACCTTACAACAAATGGACTTAACAGACATCTACAGAACATTTCATTCTAAAAAAACTGCATACACATTCTTCTCATCAGCCAACAGATCATACTCCAAAACTGATCACATCTTAGGTCACAAGTCTAACAGCACATTTAAAAGAATAGAAATTATTCCTTGTATTTTCTTGGACCATCATGGAATAAAAATTGAACTCAACAACAATAGGAATCTTCATACTCAAACAAAGTCATGGAAACTAAATAACCTTATGCTGAATGATAGCTGGCTCAAAGATGAGATTAAGAAAGAAATTACAGGCTCGGCGCCTGTGGCTCAATTGGCTAAGGCGCCAGCCATGTACACCCAAGGTGGCGGGTTCGAATCCCCAGCCCAGGCCCGCCAAACAACAATGATGGCTGCAACCAAAAAATGGCTGGGTGTTGTGGTGGGTGCCTGTAGTCCCAGCTACTTGGGAGGCGGAGGCAGGAGATTCGCTTGAGCCCAGGAGTTAGAGGTTGCTATGAGCTGTGATGCCATGGCACTCTACCCAGGGGTATAGCTTGAGGCTCCGTCTCAAAAAAAAAAAAAAAAAAGAAAAAAAGAAAGAAATTACAAAATTTGGGGGACAAAATGACAATGAATATATGAATTATCAAAATCTGTGGGATAATGCAAAGGCAGTCCTAAGAGGAAAATTTATAGCATTGCAAACCTTCATAAAGAGAACGGATGGGAGGAAGTTAACGGCTTAATGGGACATCTTCAGGAACTAGAAAAGGAAGAAAATTCCAACCCCAGACACAGCAAAAGAAAAGAAATGGCCAAAATTAAAGCAGAATGAAATGAAATTGAAAACAAAAGAATTGGTGAGCAGAGCCAAGATGGAGGACAGCAGCCAGTTTTTGACAAAACCTCCACACCAGAAGGTGGATTAAAGGACAGAAGTTTAGCAAGGGAGCTGATGGTTTGGAGGGGAGCCAAGAGAGAAGATTGAAGAGCACACTTCAACGTTCCTGAGGTGAACTGTGACCCCAAAAATGCAATCAAAAGGTACAAAATCCACCACTAAGTAGACAGGAGTCCCCTCCCCCACAAGAAGGGCTCGCAGTTTACTCCATGCAAACAAGCAAGCAGAGGTCAAACATTCTCCCACTCTATCCCATGGGAGACACCCCCTAAAAACTGGACCTCCTACCCCTGCTGGCATGCCACGGCACCCTCCTGCCAGGCATAAAACTGTAAAACTGTATAAAACTGTATATATTCCCCACCTGCAACATTGAACTCCAAGGATTCCCCCCCTCTCACCCTGAGGTCTGGAGGTTTGTTATCTATGGAGTCCAGATTCTTGGGCATCTCCTTGAGAGAAGTGGAGGGGGGAAGGGCTGCTGCTGCTCTGTGCTGACTGTGGCACAGGACTAAGGAGAAGAAAGTTGGCACGAAGGAAGCCATACAGGAATAGTGGCATCCTGAGCTGTGAACTGACACCATTCCAGATAGGCAGGCCCTGTCTCTCTGGGCAATCAGAGGTTCTAGACAGCAGCCACAGGTGGAACGGACTTGGTAACTTTCGTAAGTAAAGAGACCATTAGCACCAGCCCTTAGGGGTTTATAGCTGAGACAAAGGCAGCTGGCAGGCAGAGGCTGGAATTGACACCTGAGTGTAAACTCTAATTGCTTGCTGCTCAAAGCTGAGTTTCTTAGCAGCTCTAGCAGCCTCTGACTTGCAGAGGAATATAGCCAGGACAGAAGGCACAGGCTGGAACTAGAGAACTTTCACAGCCTAAATTCTTTCCCTGCCAGACTCAGAATTCCTAGTGACTTTAATAGCCTCTGACTTGCAGAGGAATTTAGCCAGGACAGAAAGACTGGGGCTGGAACAGAGAGAACTTCCACAGCCTAAATTCCTCCCCTGCTGGACTGGACTCAGATTTCCCAGTGAGCACCTCGCCCTCAGAGGAATATAGCTGAGACAAAGGTAGTGGGAAGGCAGAGGCTGGGATTGACACCTGAGTGTAAACTCTAATTGCTTGCTGCCCAGGGTTGAGTTCCTTATCAGCTCTAGCAGCCTCTGACTTGCAGAGGAATTTAGCCAGGACAGAAGACTAGGGGTGGAACTGAGAGAACTATCATAGCCTAATTTAAACACGCAAGGCCCTCCTGCTGGACTCAGATTTCCAGGTGATTCAGGCAGTTATAAACTCCAGGAGCAGTTGCCTACTGGAGTGAATAGGGTCACAGACCAGGGGAATTACAAGTGACTGGGTGCAAGGTGGGGAAGGAGGTATTAACCCTCCCAGATGAATTCATTTGCTGGGTGGGTCCCTTTGCCCTCTCAGAGCTCTGGAGCAAGTTATATCTGAGCTGCGAGCAGACCCCTTTATCTAGCTACTGGAGACATTTGAACTCTTCCACCTGAAACAGATGCTGACTTGGACAACTGATTTGGACCCCTTAAACTGGGCAGACCACCCAGGGACTATTCAAAGGGGTACCCTGGGTGTATGGTTGAGGGAAGGTTTGATTTTCCTTGCCCAATTGTTGTTTGTGGGGGGCGGGGTGACTTAATTGCTGGTATTTCTCCACAGCAGAGACTTCAATGAAGAGTAACTGAACCACTAGGGTAGGACAAAGACCAGCTGAAAATAAGACAGAGCCACTTAGCCGGTCCCCAGTCTCTTAGGCTGCAACACCGTACAGGTCTTTGACAAACCTTAGGGGAAAAGCCAAATGGGGAAAAATAATCATAGGGCGGAATCAGCAGAAAAGCTCTGGTAGTACGAATAACCAGAGTAGGTCAACCCCCCCCCAAGAAAGGATGTGGCAGACGAAACTGAAGATCCCCTTTATAAACAGATGGTTAAGATGTCAGAAATTGAATTCAGAATTTGGATTGCAAATAAGATTAATAGAATAGAGGCAAAGATAGAACTAGAAATTCAAGGAGCAAAGATAGAACTAGAAATTCAAGGAGCATTCAAAGTTCACTCAAGAATTCAACAAATTCAAAGACAAAACCACCAAGGATTCTGAAACATTAAGGCAAGAGATTGCAGCCCTCAAAGATCTGAAAAATACTGTAGAATCTCTTGGTAACAGAGTGCAGGAGGC
>CAUYQV010131825.1:0-15013 GCA_963574575.1 Galagoides demidoff
AAAAAAAAAAAAAATTGTTGGTGACTGGTATATAGAAGTACAGATGATTTTTGTGTCTTAACCCTTAAGCAATCTTAGCAAATTCATGTCGCAATTTTCATTGTTTGTATATAGATTCTTCTGGATTTTGTAAACACAGACATATCAATAGGCAGATGATGACAGTTTTATTTCTTTCCTTTACAAATCGTTTGCTGCTCTTTTTTCTTGCCTAAAAGTACTGTTTTTGTTTTGTTTTGTCTTTGTTTTGTTGAGACAGTCTCACTCAGTTGCCCTGGGGTTGTGTGCTGTGACATCATAGCTTATAGTAACTTCAAACTCTGGCGTTCAAGCAATCTTCTCGTGTTAGCTTCCCAAGTAGCTGGGACTACAGGCGCCTGCCACAATGCCCAGTTAATTTTTCTATTTGTAGAGACAGGGTCTCACTTTGCTCAGGCTGATCTTTAGCTCTTGAGCTCAGACAATCCACCTGCATTGGCCTCCCCAAGTGCTGGGATTATAGGTGTGAGCCACTGTGCCTGGTCTAAGTGTGCTGTTTAGGGCCCTCCACTTTAGTGTTGATTAAAAGTGATAGTATCCTTGTCTGATTTCCCAGTTGAGGGAGAAAGCTTATGGTCCGTCAATTTTAGGTATGATGTTTGCTTTAGATTTTGCATAGATACCCTTTATCAGATTGGAAAATATTCCTTCTATTCCTAAATATGCTCAGAGGTGTTAATGGTATGTTTTTGTTTTTTGTTGAGACATAGTCTCACCCTGTTGCCCAGGCTAGCTCACTGCAACCTCCAACTCTTGGGCGCAAGTGATCCTCCTGCCTCAGTCTCCCAAGTAGCTGGAACTGTGGGTGTGTGCCACCATACTGGACTGTTTTCTCTACTTTTTTGTAGAGATGGGGGGGTCTCACTAGGTTTCTTGGACTGGTTTCAAAGTCTTGGCCTCAAAGACTTTGATCCTTCCCAAAGCGCTAGAATTACAGAATTCTGGGCCTAGAATTGTCCTTGAGAAAAGCTTTTAATTTAGTGTATTTCATAGATATAAGACTTTTTTGTGTTTTTTTTAAAATAGTTTTTGTGTTTTACTTGGGTGTTTTACGTGGAATTTACCTATTTTATATAAATTTTTGGATATATATATATATGATTTATATAGTTTGGGTGTTTTACTTGGAATTTACCTATTTTATATAAATTTTTGGAAATAAATACTTAAATTATTCAAAACATGCTCTTAAGTATATTTTTAATGTGTGCAAGACCTGTAATGATGACCCCTTTTCATTCATGACATTGGTAATTTGTTTTTTTCTTTTTCTTGACTTGTGTTGCCAGGTGCATATCAGTTACGTCTTTTCAAAGGGCCGTCTTTGATTTTATTGATTTTTTTTTTTCTCTATTGCATGTTTTCCACATGTGTTACTTTTTGCTCTTATCTATTATTTCCTTTTATTTTGGTTTCTTAGGGTTTAATTGCTGTTCTTTTTCTGCTTTCTCAAGAGGGAGACTTGAATTATTGATTTTTTTTTTTTCCAGCTTCCTTTTTCAGGCCTATACATTTCCCTTTAAAGTATAGCTTTAGCTAAATTCTGCAAGGTTTTATGTCTTATTTCTAATATTGTTAGCTTAAAATATTTTATAATCTCCATTGTGATTTATTCTTTTACTTCTAATTAATTCAGAAGTCTATTTGGGAGATTTTCTACCCTGTGATCAGAGAAAATATTCCAAGGTTTTAATCCTTTTAAATGTATTGAAACTTGTCTTATGGCCTATGTACATTTTAAAAAATGTAAACAGGTAACCACAGATCTTAATTCTTGAGACCTTAGGCTCTGATAACCCAATAAATCCTTCTTTGTAATAGATGTATCAAAGAGGCCTTGGGGGATTCTTTATCATTCTTTATTCATGGAGAGAAAGGCCAAATTTATCCTCTTTGGTTTTTTCCCCCCCTCATTTCTCTTTAAGAGAGTCAAACTTAAACATTCAAAAAGCTGAATATAACGTAATTAAATTTCTCATCACTAAAATAATCACATTATTGCTCTACATCTCTGAGATTGCTCCATAGTCCCACTGAGTTGAGTTTTATGTATTCTGGATCTTTTAAGTCACATATTAAGAGAACTGGTGGGGAAAGTTTTTTTTTTTTTTTTTAAACCCATTTCCTGTTTAATTCTACAGAGAAACCTTATTTATCTTAGCTTCTAATTATTGGGAGGACACTTCACTGTCTCCCAGGATCAGCTATTTAACTTGTATAAAACGGGCAAAAAGAAGACATGGGATACCTTGCTCAAACTTGAGACTTTTTTTTTTTTTGGAGACCTAGTCTCACTATGTTACCCTGGGTAGAGTGTTGTGGTGTCATAGCTCACAGCAATATCAAACTCCTGGGCTCAAGTGATCCCATTGCCTTAGCCTCCCAAGTAGCTGGGACTATAGGTGCCACAACACCCAGCTATTTTTAGTGACAGGGTCTCACTCTGGCTCAGGCTGGTCTTGAACTCCTGAGCTCAAGGAATCCACCTGCCTTGGCCTCCCACACTGCTAAGATTACTGGCATTAGCTAGTGCACCTGGCTTTCAAATTTGATTATTTCAAGACAGCAACAGAGTATATTATAGCAAGTCTGGGGCCCTTCCGAGGGCATGGGTTCCCTAGGACAGCATATGTTGTACACTCAAGCTAGCCTAGCTGTCATCACTGGGTATAGGCTAGTTTTAGATTAGAAGTATCTACAGAAATTAAATGCATCAGATGTTCATATTGTACTTTCCCCAATAGGACTCTGAAATGCACATTTCCAAGCATTTGAGAAACCAGACTTTTTAAGTTCCCGTTTATAATTGTAATTTTAATTAGCTACATGCCTACATGCCTGCCAGTTGCGATAACCTGATATACTCAACTATGAGAACATTTTGAGAGTTCTTAAAAATATGACAAACTTACAAAAACGATTCTCCATAAGAGAAATTTCATGTTGGTTTATGACATTTGAGTCAACTAAAAGATAGGGATTGAACTAGAAAAGTATCAGTAAATAATTAGATATTAGAGACAATGTTAAAAAGAAAAATATCCTTAGGAGAAAAATCTACTCATATGTATATTTTTAGGTTAAAAAAAAATACTTGTTCTCATTGGATGTGTCATTTTTTAAACTGATTGATCAGTTATGAAATTCAGAGAAGTAGTTGATTTCATTTAGAGGTTTTCTAGAGAGACCTTATTATCATTCATAATCCTGTTAAATTATACCCTAAATCAGACATATAATTGTGATTAGTGTGTTATTTTATTTTATTTTTTGAGACAGAGTCTTACTCTCTCACCTTGGATACAGTGCTGTGGTGTCCTAGCTCACAGCAACCTCCAACTCGGGCTAGAGCTATCCTCTTGACTCATTTTTCTGTTTTTAGTAGAGACGGGCACTTGCTATTGCTCAGGTTGGTCTTGAACTTGTGAGCTCAAGCAGTCGATTCTCCTCAGCCTCCCAGAATGCTAGGATTACAGGCATGAGCCACCTCTCCTGACCCCCAAGAGTTTGAGGTTGCTGTGAGCTACGACACCACAGCACTCTACTAAGAGACTCTCTCTCAGAAAAAAAAGGATATGTTATAAAAAAAATAGCGCAAGAATTAAATGAAAAACTTACAAAGTGTGGTTGCCAGGTTAAATGTTATTTTTTTTTCTTTTGCATAGGTAATACTTCACAGTGTATAAAACGTCTAAAGTAGAAAAATGTGTATAGTGGAAATTCTTCCTGTGCTATCAGCACTCTCTCCCCAGAGGCAGCCATTATTATTAATTGTCGTATAGTCTTCCAGAAATACACAATGTTAGCAGTACAACAAAGAATGTCTTTGTTTATATACCATCTTAACACTTGTGTAAGTTTAATTCCTAGAAGTATAATTACTGACTCAAAGGACACTTGGCATTTGTAGTTCTGGTAGATTTGGCCAAATTGCCCTCCAGTGAAGTTGTAGTAAACACCCCCACCAGCAAGCTATGAGCGATTTTGTTATAATTTCCTAAGTATCACTGATAATGTTAAGAATTTCCTAAGTATCTATTTGAGTGTTCCAAACCCCTGACAAGTGAGATTTATTGTGGAGAAAGATAACATACACATACTTTTGGTCAGAGGAATAAGAGGTAAGATTTATTGTAAACCATAATCTAAAAACAATGGTTCTGTATAGTTTGGTGGATACTATTCTGTACAACAGACTATGCCCAACTGGCACAGGCATCCTCAAACTATAGCCTGCAGGCCACATGTGGCCTGCTGAGGACATTTGTCCCGCCCACTGGGTGTTTTTACTGCTGCCTGTCCTGCTTAGCAGCCGACTTGTTCTGGGGCTCGCAGTCCAGCCCTCCAACGGTCTGAGGGACAGTGAACTGGCTCCCTGTTTAAAAAGTTTGAGGACCCCCTGGTAGAGCCACAGTGAAATATGATTAAATATGTCCTTTCTAGAATATTCTCCAGTGCTTTCAGATCTTCATAGGTAAAGTTTGTCATAGTCTTTCCTTCCTTCTTTCTTTTTCCTCTTTTTTTAAACATAAAGAAGTGAAATTTGACATAAATGAGCCTGTTGAAGCAGATGTTTCATTCCTTAGAGAGAAGGCAGTTTATGAAAGGGCTCATTAAAGTGAACAGATAGCACAGCAAAATAAGCAACAGCATAGATTAGCAGACTTCAATTCTCGAACTCGTGAGCTCAAGCAATCCATTCTCCTCTTAGTTGTATAATCTTTGCTCTTAGATGTTTTAATTTAAAATGAGGATAATTTTTCATAGGGTCCTATTCTATAAGAGGAAGCTGTTTTGACTAATCTACTCCAGTCCTTTGAAGGGAGGATAGAAATCTGGGGAATGTTAATTACCTTTTTAAGTCTCCGTTTTGTGATTTATAAAATGGCAATAATAGTCTCTCTCCTTTTTTTTTTTTTTTTTTTTGAGACAGAGTCTCTGTTGCACAGATGAGAGTGCTGTGGTGTCAGCCCAGCTCACAGCAACCTCAAACTCCTGGATTCAAGCAATCCTCCTGCCTTAGTCTCCTGAGTAGCTGGGACTAAATTTTTCTGTTTTTAGTAGGGACGGGGTCTCGCTCTTGCTCAGGCTGGTCTCAAAGTCCTGAGCTAGAGGGATCCTTCTGCCTCTGCCTCCCATAGTGCTAGGATTACAGGTATGAACCATGGTGCTTGGCCTTAGAATAGTTTCTTTTTCGTGGGATTCTTGGAATAATTAAATGAAATATACAGAGGCCAGGTGCTATGGCTCATGCCTGTAATCCCAGCACTCTGGGAGGCTGAGGTGGCGGATCACCTGAGCTCACGAGCTGGAGACCAGCCTGAGCTGCAGGGAGAGTCTGCCTCTAAAAATAGCCAGGCATTGTGCAGGGTGCATATAATCCCAGCTACTTGGGCGGCTGAGGCAAGAGAATCGCTTGAGCCCAGGCATCTGAGGTTGCTGTGAGCTACAATGCCAAGGCATTCTATCAGAGTAACACAGTGAGACAAAAAAAAAAAAAGGACAGTGTCTGGCATGCAGAGCACCCACAATAATTATTATGACTATTACTGCAGTCATTTGATGTCTCTTGAAGGAATGATAGCCTGTGCAGACTTCATCTGTACTTGGCGGTAGATCTGCTACCTGGTGGGTTAGATAAAGCATTGTGCTTTGAAAGGTCATTAGTAGAAGGCAAGCCCTGGGCGGACTCAGTGAGGTGTGACTGCAGGATGCCAAGAAAAATTGGGGTTTGAAGTAACAGCCCCCTTTATCCAAGCAGAAAACAGGGTCTGACGCAAACAGTGCTTTCTAAATGGCTCTGAATGGAACAACCTACCAGGAAAAGTTTCCATCTGGAGTACTGGTAATTAACCCAAATGAGACTAAACTGCTGGAAAATTGCAAGAGCAATGGAAAATAAAAAGGGTGCTCGTATTGAGTGAATTAAGGCTGTATTGTACTTTAATTCAGAAACAAGTTTTGGTGACTGGAAAAAGTTGAAATAATTCTAGAGTAAACTGTGTTAGATTAAATTTATTGGGGGATCTCAAATTCTTCACTGAATCTGCATAATTCTAGAACTAGGATGAAGATTTAGATGGACTTAGTTACCATCTAAATAGACTGTTACCATCAGTAGAAATTCCCTGTATTCAATTTGCACCTTGAGAAACTTGTAGAATAAAGATTGTTCCGAGAAATAACGTATTTTGACTGTATAGAATCTTGGGGTCTTGTTTTTCATTGGCCTGTTTATCTTTGCCCCTGCCATTGATCGTGTTCTCTTCATGCTTTACAGATCGAAACCCGCAGTTAATAGCTAGAATTTTAGACTAGCCAGTTAATTTTAGGCAATATTTATTGCGTATCTATTGAGTCCTAGACTGTAGGCTAAATGTTAGGGACATAGAGACAAAGAAGACATTGTCCTTGCCCTTAAGATGTTTGTAGTCTTGACAGGTGATATCAATCAGTGATACTAGTGACCATGATATCATAGCTAACACTGATGGGACACAGTTTGCTGTATATGTAACCGTTCTTAGTGCCTTATGTATTTTAACTTGTTTAATCCTTATAAAGGCTTTGATATGGGTACTATGATTTCATTTTATAAATGAAGATCCTGAGGCACAATAATTCAGTAACTTGTTACAGTTTGAAAAACAGGGTGGGAATTTGAATCTAGGCTCTCTGATTCTGCCATGCCAGACAATTCCTGAGTTACTTAAGCTTTTAGTTTAGAGTTTAGCTTATTAAAACCATGATTTTTAAAAGCCTACTTTTCTCTGTATCTTAAATACACTTAAAAATCCCCTGAAATTTAGTTGTTTGTGAGTTAATATTAAAAATGCCCATTGGGGCCAGACACAGTGGCTCATGCCTATAATCCCAGCACTTTGGGAGGCCAAAGTGGGAGGACTGCTTGAGGCCAGGAGGCCAGGAGTTTGCTCTGTAACCCAGGCTGGAGTACAATGGCACTATCATGGTTTGTTGTAACCTCAAACTTCTGGGCTCAAGAGATCTTCCTGGTTTACCTTCTGGGTAGCTGGGACTCCAAGAGTACACCACTGGCTGGGCGCCTGTTGCTCAATGGTTAGAACGCTGGCCCTGTGCACTGGGGCTGGTATGTTCGAACCGGGCCCAGGCCTGCTAAATAAAACAAAAAAAAGTGCACCACCATGCCTGACTAAATTTTATATTTTTTTTGATAGAGATGGGGTCTCATTATGTTGCCTAGGCTGGTCTTCTTGACCTCAAGTGATCCTCCTGCGTTGGGCTCCCAAAGTGCTGGAATTACAAGCATGAGCCACTGTGCTGGGCTTGTTTTATTAGGCTAAGCCTCTTTATAGTAATTAGATTGTCCAAGCTTATACCTCTTTTTGTATCTTGTGCTTATCCAATTTTTTAAACATAAGATCTCTTTTATTTTATGTATTTTTAAAATTTTTAATTAAGATCATAACTGTATACATTTATGGGGTGTGATGTGATTATTTGATATACAATGTGGAATGCTTAAATCAAACTGATTAAGGTGATAGCCATCACCTCTCTTACTTATTTTTGTGGTCCAGCTCTTTCCTAGGCTGCATCTTTAGTGTTTGATTTGCATTGATAGAACTTTGTCCAGTATTCATATGTAATAATTTGGGTTGATTGATGTATATTTTCTGCAAATATTATTGGAAACTTAATTGTACCATAATCCTATACCCAGGAAAGGTACCCCTCTAGGTAGATGGATTATGGAAAAGCTCCAGGTCAAGGCTCAAGGATCAGCTAGCCAAGTTTAGCTGGATTGTAACCTCTGCTTGCTCTCTTCACCAATTTCCCATATAACTCTAAAGATTTCAACCCCCCTTTTATTTTATTTTTTATGTTATTATTTTTATTGTTTGGGATTCATTGAGGTACAAAGAATTAGGTTGCACTGATTGCATTTGTTAGATGATTTCTCCCCTTTTGAGTACCATTAAGACTACTGAATTTTTATTGAGTTAGCAGTTGATTGCCATTTGACCCCATTTCAAGGGGTGTCTTTAAAGGGAGATATTCTAATACTATCTTGATCCATCTCCCCCTTCCCTCCCTCAAGGGCAGAATCAGTTATTCTCCATGGAACCAGTTGCTTTTGTGACAGATTAGAATTAGATACTATTAGACATATTAGAGATTTGATTACATATCAAATTGTTCTGTTGTTATCCTGATGATGGTCTTTTTTTTTTTTGTAGAGACAGAGCCTCACTTTCTGGCCCTTGGTAGAGTGCTGTGGCATCACAGCTCACAGCAACCTCCAGCTCCTGGGCTTAGGCAATTCTCTCGCCTCAGGCTCCCTAGTAGCTGGGACTACAGGCTCCCACCACAACGCCCAGCTATTTTTTTTGTTGCAGTTTGGTTGAGGCTAGGTTTGAACCCACCACCCTCGGTATATGGGGCAGGTGCCCTACTCACTGAACCACAGGTGCTGCCCCTGATGCTATTCTTTAGTGACAAAATTCTAAATTCTTTTTTAATGTGTCATGGTGTTTCCAGTTTAATTTGTTCTAATTGAAAGATTTTCCATCTGTCCCCCACTTATTTTTGAGCCACAGTGTGTTTCTCCTCTGTCACTTGCAACACTTACTTACCAACTTTGATATATGCTGCCATCCACCATCTAAACTGATTAAATTATAGTGTTGTCTAAACTTTCTGTGACGTAAGTAGATGTGCACCAGAATTAGATCCTGCTTTGTAGTCAGGCTTCATTAGTAAACATCCTGTGGCTCCATGATAATCCTTCTGTGATCCCATGTCTGATAGGAAAGCAGGTGGGTGGATACCAGTTCCTAAAATTGCCTCACTCTTGCCACAGCTCCTCCCCTGGTGTCACTGTGCACATACTCCATCAGGTCCCTGCTGCTTCCTGCCCACTTCTCTACTATTTGTTCTTCCTTTTCTTTTATTTCTTTCATCCAAAAATCTCAATCCTACTGCCACATGGGGCTTTTTTTTTGTTTTGAGACAGTCTCACTCTGTTGCCCTGGGTAGAGTACTATGCTGCCACAGCTCACAGCAACATCAAACTCTAGTGCTCAAGTGATCCTCTTGCCTCAGCCTCCTTAATAGCTGGGACCACAGGCCTGTGCCACCACACCCAGCTAGTTTTTTCTACTTTTTCTTTAAGTACAGACAGGGCCTTGCTCTTGCTCAGGCTGGTCTTAAACTCCTGAGCTCAAGCAATCCACCTGCCTCGGCCTCCCAGAGTGCTGGGATTACAGGTGTAAGCCACCACTCCTGGCCTGACTTTTCTTTTTAGTACTTATACATACTGGGTATACTTTGTTTTCTGTTGTTACTATTTTTTAAAAAGCAGGTTAAAGAAAAGGTGAATCAAACACTTCGATCTTTTATGTTTTCCAAATCAGGCGTTAAGTTACCTCAGTGGGTGGGGATTTGTGGGCTGAACTATATTCGTAATGTTTTATTCCTTATGCTGAGTGGTGTATATGTAGATGTTTATTTACTTTTATATGGTTCATTATATATGAAACATCTTATAATTAAAAATTTTTTTTTTGTTCTTACCTGATAAACTCAGTTTTGGAGGGGCAGAGAATAGTGGATTTTTAGCATTTAATGGACAAATGCACAGAGATGTCTGACTGAGGATGTTCAGTCAGCATTCATCTTAAAACCACGTATGAGGCACCTGCTGTGAGCCAGCCAGTGTTCTAGGCATATAGGATGCAGCAGTGAATAATATAATAGCCCTGCCCTTATAGATTCTATATCCAAATGGGGAGCAGACCAAGCAAATAAACATGAAATAATCTCAGATACTGATAAGTGTACAGCACAGAGGGAAAGCACATTGACTGGGCCAGGGAGCTGTTGTTAGGTAGCGTGGTCTGCGAAGACCTCAAGAGGAGGTGACATCTGAGTGGAAACCTGAAGAAAGTCAGGGATAAGTAGTGTGCACGTCTGAGGAAGAGTGAGCCAGGAGTAGGGACGGGAAGAACAAAGACCTTTAGATAGGAGTATGTTTAAGGAACAGCAAGAAGTGTCTAGAGAAAAGTAAACCAGGCCTAAGAGTTAGGGGACAGTGAGGTGGAGAGGACTGGCAGTGGCTACTTGACGTGTCATGGGAACTCCTGGAAGGTTTTGAGCAGGGGAGTGACAGACTCTTACTTACCTTTTAAAAAAGATTACTTTGGCTACTCTGCAGAGAATTTCTTGTGGAGAGCAAGAATTGAGACCCAGAGGTCAGTTAGTAAACTGTTGTAATTCAGGGACGAGATAATGGTGACTTGGACTAATGGGTGGACGGGTGAGCAAAGATCAAATTTTGGATAGAAAAGGAAAGGTAAAGGATGAGGCCTAGGCTTTTGGCTCGAGCAACTGAGTGAATGTTGATGCAACCTTCCCCTCACTAAAGGTGGAACAGGTTTAGAGGAAGAAATGAAGTTTTTATGTGCACAGTAGACAGACTGGTAGAGCTGTTAAATAGGCAAGTGCGTATATAAACCTGAAATTCAGAGGATGAGCTGCATGGAGATAGAAACAAGGAGGGGTCGTCAGCGGGTAGATGCTATTTAAACCTTTGAAACTAAACGAGGTCTTACACGAATGAGTACAGGTAGATGGAAGAGAGAAGCTATCCAAGAACAGGGGCGCAAGAGTGCCCTGATATTTAGAGGGTGGGGCAGTGAGAGGGGCCTGCAAAGAGGATGAGATGGGATAGGATGGCCACTAAGGAGAAAAACCAGGGAAGCGTGGCAGCAGCAAAGTGAAAAATGGTTCAAGAAAGGAGTAATCAAAAATTGAATAAGATGAGGACTAAGAATGGATCAGTGGAACCTAGCAAAACGACTGGACAACACAGATTTGGAGCATGTTGAGGAGAAATGGAAGTTGGGGAAGGGGGGACAATGAATAGAGATGATTTTTTCAAGGCTTTCACTTATGTGGAGCAGTAGAGTGAGAGCACGAAGAAGATTGGGGGTCTGGAGAAGTATTTTGCTTTTTGAAAATGGGACATGTTCGCGCCTTTTAGTGTAATGGGAATTATCCAGTTGGGAGGAGCCCAGGGATGGTGGAGGAGTTCTTACCCCATACCATTTGCGGCCTCCTCGAAACTCTGTGGAGGCGGGAGGTGGGTGGTAGGGGAGGGAGAGTTTTAGCAGGAACAAGCCTCAGATGTTACCTGACAGAGTGAGTATCCGAAACCACTCAAGTATCTAACCCAGAGGCAACAAGTACATTGCTGTGCAACCACAATTGTTAGATACACGTAGATTGAACTAAAAATTGTTACAAGGTTCTATATTTATATGGAAAGATTTCAACACATAGTGAAAAAAAGTTTTTTATGAAAAAATATGTAATGTGCGTTTTGACGAATGTCTGATAGGTGGGATTATGGATAATTTTTAATTTCTTAGATTCTAATCGTTTTCCACATACTTCCCTGTTTTCTCTACAACAAGCGTATATTACTTATGTCTTGTTTTTGAACAGTCATTCTTAGTATATCAGTGAATGTAACCCACTTATAGTAATCATATATTTCTGTATTTAGAGGTTTTAGCCATTTTAGGCTTTCTGGTTTCAGATAGTGTCCTGTTTCGAAAGTTAATACCTTTTCATTATTCTTCTGGCAGTTGTTTTTAACCATTAATTTGATAACATATGCATACTTTTTTTCTTGATTCTTTTATACCTCTAAGTATATATATTTCCCCTTTGCTCAAAAAAGGCGAGTATCTGCCATCTGCCCATAGCTCAGTGTTTAGGGCAGTAGCCACATATACCCAGGCTGGTGGGTTCAAATCCGCCCAGGCCTACTAAACAACAGTGACAACCGCAACAAAAAATAGCCAGGCGTTATGGCAGGTGCCTGTAGTCCCAGCAACTTAGGAGGCTGAGGCAAGAGAATTACTTCAGCCCAAGAGTTTGAGGTTGCCGTGAGTGTGATGCCACGCCACTCTACTGAGGGCAACATAGTGAGACTCTGTCTCAAAAAGAAAAAAAGGTCAGTATGTCAAATGCTGTCATTTCCATTCCTCCATCCCCCTGCCACAAAGTACTTTTTAAAGACTTTTAGTTCTGGAATTACTATGAATTTACCTTTTTGTCTTGTTTTGTACCTTATTTAGAATAATACAGGTTGAGCATCCCTAATCCAAAAACATGAAATCTGAAATGCTCCAAAGTTTGAAACTTTTTGAGTGTCAATATGACACCACAAGTAGAAAGTTCCACACCCGCTCTCAGGCGATGGGTCAAAACACACAAGTGCTTCTGAACATTGTTCAGCATCTCCAGGGAAAAAGACCCTCCCAGCACTTTTAGCCATGATATACACATGTCAAGGCTTCCCCTTAGGCAAGCCCACCCACAGAGTAGTGAGATGACACCTGTGCAGGCGGGAGGCTCCCCCTTTTCTGTCCTGTTCACTTCCTGTGAGTCCTTATAGTTTGAGGTCCTACATCTTTAAATCTGGGAAATCTCAGTTACTATTTCTTAAAATATTTTCTCCTCCTGGTTTTGTTCCCTCCCTCCCTCTGGGCCTCTTACTATATAAATGTATTGACACTTCTACTTCAGTCCTCTCTCTCCTAATGTTTCTTCACATTTTCCATTTTTAAAAATTCCTTCCTAACGTCTTCTCAATCTGATCTTTAGCTATTCAGCTCAGTCTTTGGGTTTTTTATTTCAGTTTTAGAATTCTCATACCATTAACTGTAGTGACATTTGTCTGTTTGTTTATTTTAGAGACAGGGTCTCACTCTGTCACCCAGGCTGGAGTGCAGTGGCGTGATTATCAGCCTCCCAAGTATCTGGGACTGCAGATGTGCACCATTGTGCCTGGCTAGTTTTTTCTGTTTTTATTTGTTTATACATAGGGTCTCACTATGTCATCCAGGCTGATAGTTGGTTCTTACTTTAAACTTCTTATTCTGCTTCATGTTTCCAGTTATATGGTCCCTTATCTCTTTGAAGATATTGCTTGTACTTTATTCTTTGTCATACTGATCCATTACCTTGGTTTTAGCTGATATAAATGGTCTGATTTAATATTTTTCTCTATAACAGTTGTGCTTCTAAAGTGAGTTCACGTATTTCTCTGTGTACGTTTTTTTCTTTTTTAAAGTTTCTGTCGCCCTCCATAGAGTGCCATCGTGTCACAGCTCACAGCAACCTCTAGCTCTTGGGCTTAGGTGATTCTCTTGCCTCAGCCTCCCGAGTAGCTGAGACTACAGGTGCCTGCCACAGCACCCGGTTATTTGTTTTTGTTGCATTTTGGCCAGGGCTGGGTTCGAACCCTCCACCCTCAGTATATGGGGCCAGCGCCCTACTCACTGAGCCACAGGCACCACCTTTTCTGAGTACATTTTCCTCTGGAGCATCGGCTGTCTCATCCGTTGATATGTCCCTGGACTCCTCAGCTCAAGCTTAGGCTCTAGCTTGTGCCTCTAAGAGCTTTCTGAGACCATTGTCATCGCTTCACACTTTGGCTCTGAAGATGGACAGGGAGGGGGGGGACACCTAAGGGCTTTGCAGTTGTTCAGACCTGTGTTTAACTGCTTCCCAGCCCACTGGGGCATACCACCCTAATGCTGTTGTCCTAGCCAGCTGGGCGAGGGGTGCTGGGAGCAGCGGGGACAAAGGAAGGAGGAGCACCATGAGAGAAAAAGGCACACCTAATGACACCTGTCCCAGCCCCTGTCATCTCCAAGGCCTCTCCTCACAGCTGAAGCCCGGCCGTCTGCTGTTGCCTGAGGTTTTCTCACAGCTTTTCTGTTAGCTTGACAGTGACTGCCTCCGAAATCCCCAAGATGGCGTCGGGGGCCCACTCTTAATTTGCCATCTTGTCAGAACCATGCATAACTTTCTTTTAGGTTAATAAAAGAGAGGTTAAAAAAGGTTAAAAATAGACAAGAATGAAAATAAATATACCTTTCACTGTCTTTTTAAATTATAACTTCTCCTATAGCAAGAAATGGTGAATTTGTTCTAGATAGAACTTCACCTTTTCCCTATCAGTATTTTCATTTGAATTCTTATTTTGAGCATTGGCTATATTAATCCACTCAACAAATATATAATGAATATGTTCCATGTGTTGGGGACTATTTTAAGCTTTGGGAATATATCCATAACAATAACAAGTACAGGAGAATCCCTGCCCTGATGGAGCTTCCTTTCTAGTGGAATATAAAACCGTGACAAAGATAAATATAAAATTTGTACTCGTAGATAATGAGTTGGATTTAACTTGGGTTATGGGTTAACCAAGTTAAGATGAAGTGAGAGGTCCAAGGGAGTTGAGGGTGTGATCGGAATGACTGATAGTGGAATGAATTAACACTCAAGGCTCAGGGTATGAGGGTGGTAGGAACTATGGTTTGAAAGTGAGGCACAGGATTGTGAGAACTGGGTACTAGCAGGAGTGATCTGAAAAGTTAGGGGATGGGATGTTTGGAATTGGGGTAATGAAGAGGTTGTAGTAACTATGAATGATAAGGTGAAGGGAGTTAACCATGGAAGAAAGTGACTAAATTAGAATGGAAAGTGGGTTCGGCACCTGTAGCTCAGTAAGGATGCCAACCACATACACCAAAGCTGGTGGGTTCGAGCCTGGCCCAGGCCTGCTGAACAACAGTGACAACTGCAACCAAAAAGTAGCTGGGCATTGTGGCAGATGCCTATAGTCCCAGCTACTTGGGAGGCTAAGGCAAGAGAATTATGCTCAAGAGTTTGAGGTCTCTGTGAGCTATGGTAGCACAGCATTCTACCGAGGGCGACAAAGTAAGACTCTGTCTTAAAAAAAAAAAAAAAGAGAATGGAAAGTAGTGATATTAAATGGTGCTGGGCAAACTGGTTGGCAACCTGTAGAAGACTGAAACTGGACCCACACCTTTCACCATTAACTAAGTTAGACTCTCACTGGATTAAAGACTTAAACTTAAGACATGAAACCATAAAAATACTAGAAGAAAGT
>CAUYQV010131831.1:0-21394 GCA_963574575.1 Galagoides demidoff
GGCGGGCGCCTATCGTCCCAGCTACTTGGGAGGCTGAGACAGGAGACTCACTTGAGCCCAGGAGTTGGAGGTTGCTATGAGCTGTGATGCCATGGCACTCTACCCAGGGGGATAGCTTGAGGTTCTGTCTCCAAAAAAAAAGAGTGTGAATATCTAAATACTCTAACTTAGAGGAAAATTTTAAATATAATTACAGTTATCTGGTAGTCCCTATTCTTCAGGTGCTAAAATTACTCCAATCTCTGAAACAGAAGTGTGATAGATACTTAAATAGGAGAAAACCAAAGCACCTTGTTTAAGAGTTAACTTTCACTCATTCAATTACCAAGACAGACCCAATATCCATCAGGACATTCACAACAGATACCACATTTTGCAAATTATTCTACAATCAGTCTTCCTTAGCTGAACTCTTCAAATGAAATATTATGTGGAAGCAGAACAGGTAAAACTGAAAATTTTTTAAAACGTGAAGCTGCTCTTGTTCAATCTGAGTGGGAGTCTTGGAGCTCCCCAAAGGCATGCCCACACCCACTGCAGTCAGTTAGAAACCCAATATCACAGCATGATTTCCTAATGACTCAGGTGGGGGTTCCATTCTCCTAGGTGGCCATAATACTGATCAAAAGTGCTGGCTGGCTGGTTGTGTCTGTATTTCCTAAGATATGGCAACCTAATATGCAAAATGCCAATCTCACTATGGGAAAGTAAGAATTCTGGATGTGCTGCCACAAAGCAATCCATGACAGTAGAATTTTCAGTTTTTTATGCTTTATCCATTCCCAATCAGATTTCCACTCATAAGCTGAGCAGTTCTGTCTAGAGTACAACATACATGAGGCCAAAGTATGAGCCTAAAGCACATATAAGCCCTTCCCTGTGCCCCCCCTATGCTAGATGAAACCCTAGTCATCTCCCCACACCTGGTCCAAATGTAACCTCTTCTCTAAAGCCTTCCTTGACCTTCTCTATCCCTATTCCCTACAGAAAGGGTTCTTCCCCCCCAGACTCTCTGCACTAGCTGCATGGAATAGTGGAAAATGTACAGTAATGAATCATTCAACAAACATTAATTGAACTTCTACTAGGTGACAGGTACTATACGAGGTGGATACTGGGATTCCAGAACAAATAATACATGATTGCTGCCCTCAAACAATTTTTAATTTAATAAAAGAGACATGGCTTGGTACCTGTGGCTCAAGTGGCTAAGGTGCCAGCCACATAAACCTGAGCTGGTGGGTTTGAATCCAGCTCGGGTCCACCAAAACACAATGATGGCTGCAACCAAAAAATAGCCGGGCACTGTGGTGGGTGCCAGCTACTTGAGAGGAGGCAGGAGAATTGCTTGAGCCCAGGAATTGGAGGTTGCTGTGAGCTGTGATGCCACAGCACTCTACCCAGGGCAACAGCTTGAGGCTCTGTCTCAAAAATAAAAAATAGGGAGCCGCCTGTAGCTCAAAAGAGTAGGGCGCCAGCCCCATATGCTGGAGGTGGCGGTTTCAAACCCAGCCCCGGCCAAAAACTGCAATAAAAAAAAATAATAATAATAATAAATAAAAGACATTAAGTAATGTGCAATATAACATGACCAGTAATAATGCAATACAGGCATATATTGGGAGTTAGGGGAGCATTTAGCCCAATCTGGAGGAGGAGATCCCTGAGCTGGGCCTTGAGAGATCAGCTATAGGCAGCTGGGCAGTCAGGATGGACAAAAGACCTCCACATGGAAATATGAAAGAGCATTGTCTGTCTCAGGAGAAGACTAGTAGTTGATCTAGTTCTATCTTCCTCTCCTTTTTGCCTTTTCCATTTTATAAGAATCTTTTAAAAGACTGTAAAGCAGGAGAAGACAGATTGCAGAAAATGAGGCTGGAAAAGAAGGCAGTCTCAAGAGCTAGGCCAAGGAACTTAGACAATTCCACAGTGAAGAATAGGGGAGATAAATAGTTACAATTTAAACTCTTACTATAAAAATACTTGTTAAACTACAAGATTTAATTTTCCTTTTTCTCTTTTTTTTTTCTTTTTTATGTCGCCCTTGGTAGAGTGCTATGGCATCACAGCTCACAACAATCTCCAACTCTTGGTTTAAGTGATTTTCTTGCTTCAGCCTCCCAAGTAGCTGGGACTACAAGGGTCCACCACAATGGCTGGCTATTTTTTGGTTGCCCTTGTCATTGTTGTTTAGCTGGTACTAGCTAGGTTCAAACTTGCCAGCCTATGTGTATGTGGCCGGTGCCCTGCCCACTGAGTACAGGCACCACAAAATTTAATTTTCAAAACCCCCAAATTTATAATTATAAAGTAAAACATGAGATCTGTATTTTAGGCAGATCACACTTGGAGGGGTATAGGGAATAGACCTAAGGGAGCTGGCTCAAGCAAGGAGCCCAGGGGAAGCTTTGGCAAAATATAGTTCAGGTGTTGAGTTTAAGCTTTTTAGTGGCGGTGCCTGCCCATAGCTCAGTAGGTAGGGCACCAGCCACATACACCCAGGCTGGTGGTTTGAACCCCGTCCAGGCCAGCTAAACATCAATGACAACTGCAACAAAAAAACTGCTGGGTGTTGTGGCAGGCACCTGTAGTCCCAGCTACTTGGGAGACTGAGGCAAGAGAATCACTTAAACCCAAGAGTTGGAGGTTGCTGTGAGCCATGATGCCACGGTACTCTATTGAGGACAACATAATGAAGCTGTCTCAAAAAAAAAGCTTTTTGGTGTTTTGTTTTGAGACAGAGTCTCACTATGTTTCCTCAGTAGAGTGCCTTCATGTCACACCTCACAGCAACCTCAAACTCTTGGGCTTAAGCTATCCTCTTGCCTCAGCCTCCCAAGTAGTTGTGACTAAAGGTATCTGGCCACATGCCTGGCTATTTTTTTGTTGCAGTTGTCATTGCTGTTTAGCTGGCCCAGGAAGGGTTTGAACCACCAGCCTGGGTGTATGTGGTCAGCGCCCTACCCACTGAGCTACGGGCACCACCTGTTTTGTTTATGAGAGATAGCGTCTCATTCTGTTGCCCCAGGCTGGAATGCAGTGGCATCATCACAGCTCACTGGAGCTTCAAACTCTTGGGCTTAAGTAATCCTCCCACCTCAGGTTCACTAGCGATGGTCCCCAGAAATTTTGATGAAAATTAATGAATAGGGCTGGGTGCAGTGGCTCATGCTTATAATATTAGCACTCTGGGAGGCCAAGATGGGTGGATTGCTGAAGGTCGGCAGTTCAAGACTAACCTGAGCAAGAGTGAGACCCTGTCTCTAAAAAATAGCCTCTATATATCTCTATAGGCGTTGTGGTAGGTGCCTATAGTCCCAGCTACTCAGGAGGATGAGGTAAGAGGATTACTTGAGCCCAGGAGTTGGAGGTTGCTGTGAGTTATGACGCCATGACAGTCTACCAAGGGCAACATAGTGAGACTCTATATTAAAAAAAAAAAAAATTAATGAACATCTGAACTACAGCACTGATGGCAGAGAGAGAAAGTAAGGGACGGAGCTGAGAAATTCTTAAGTCTGAGATTAAATACTGGCTGTTATATCTTTTCTTTTTTTTAATTTTCTATTTCTTTGCTTTTTGTTGTTGTTGTTGTTGAGACAGAGTCCCACCCTATGCCCCTACGCTGGCATGGTAGCTCACTGCAACCTCAGACTCAGGCTGTGGGCTTTCTTTCTTTTTTCTTTTTTTATTGAGATATTATCTCACTTTGTGGCCCTAGGTAGGGTGTCATGGCACTGTAGCTCACAACAGCCTCAAACTCTGGGCTGAAGTGATCCTCCTGCCTCAGCCTGCCGAGTAGCTTTTTTTTTAGACAGAGCCTCAAGCTGTCTCCCTGGGTAGAGTGCCATAGCATCATAGCTCACAGCAACCTCCAACTCCTGGGCTCAAGCGAGTCTCCTGCCTCAGCCTCCTAAGTAGCTGGGACCACAGGCGCCCACTACAATGCCTGGCTATTTTTTGGTTGCAGCTATCATTGTTGTATTTTGGTGGGCCTGGGCTGGATTCGAACCCGCCACCTTAGGTGTATGTGGCTGGCGCCTTAGCCACTTGAGCCACAGGCACCAAGCCCTGAGTAGCTTTAACTACAAGCACCTACCACAAAGGCCAACTATTCTTAGAGATGGGGTCTCACTCTTGGCCAGGCTGTTCTCAAACTCCTGAGCTGAAATAATCCACCCATGTTGGCCTCCCAAAGGCCAATGTCATGAGCCTAAATGTCTCGGCCTCCCAGAGTGCTAGGATTACAAGTGTGAGCCACCATACCCCAGCCTTTGGCTAAATCTTTTTAAGCAAGTTACTTACCTTTTTCAGGCTTCATTTCTTCATCTGAAAAATGGGAATACCAACACTTACCCTCACAGGATTATTGAGACGATAATAAACAATAATCTAAATCAAGCTTCTATCAAAACCTGGCATAAAGTAGGCAATCAACAAACGGAAGTTTCTTACTTTCTCCCCAGTCTCCTCTTAACAATTATTTATTTCTATCTCTCTTGGTGGATTATGAGCTCCTGGTAGGCAGAGACCATTTCTTATTATTGCTGTATCCCCTTAGCATCCGGCACATAAAATATGTTTAATACATGTTTATTGGATGAATAAAGGGTCAGATAGCTCCACAATGTGAGGAAATCTTATTTCCTTTTGTCCAAACCAATCCTGGCCAGAGGAGTAGTCTGATCACAAACGGAACAGTGAGCAATGACATCTATCAATACCACATTGGAAAAACACCTGAGAGAAAGCATAACTTCTGCTGAGTGAGAATAAGAAGCATCATTAGCTAGATGGTCTTTGTCCCATGGAGAAGGAAACACTGTGTGATTGACTTCTACTCATTTGGCCTTCTCAGGGAGACAGAAGCAGAAATAATGCTTTTAAGAAGCAGCCAGGCTCTCTGCAGCCTTCATGTGCTTCCTTGTCAGCTGCACTGCTATTGCGCTACTATCAACGTTCCTTTGTATGAGACAGGCACTGGCAGGGTTTCATTTCTTTGCAATGCCCCATCCAGTTTTTCCTAAGCCCTGGATCAACTGAGAAGGTCCCTGAGCTAGGTGAAGGCTTAGGAATTTCAGACTCTATACATCATCTGGTCACAGAGCTCTGTCTCCTCAGGCTCCTATTTTAAAGGCTGGGCCTATTACTATCTGGGGGAATGCAGGCTTTCTTGATATTCCACTGCCTTTACTAAAGGCAGTGATCTGAGAGGAGGGGCGAGTGTCTGAAAAAATTCACACCAAGATGCCTTTGCTAAGGAAGATCACTAAAATGGCATTTTGACGGAAGTTCTTATGGGAACTGGAACGGCACTAGACAAATGCAGAGCCAATCCAAGCATCTGCCCTTCCCATACCTCAGTTTCAAGCAAACAAAGTCAGCTTGATTCAGAATGAAATCCAAACCACATGCATGTACCCCACCCAAGGCAGTCTCATTCATTCTTGCCAATTAAAAAAAAATATATATATATAGTTGAGCTGGCTTTCCCTCAGCTCCAAAACAGACTGGGCTAACCCCCATCTTCCTCCTAGAGAAGAACGGCTTCAGCTACTATTTGTGTCACTGTGTGTTCATGCAGCTTGCAAAACTCCTAATACCCCAGAGACTGCAGAAGTAATCTGTACCCTGAACTTGGACCTGGGGGCTTGCAGCACAATTAAATGTGTACCAGGGTGGACAAGTCAGCCAGAATCTCTGTGAGTGAATGTTTGTTTTACTTCTCTTTGGGAAGAAAAGGGGGAGGGGGCAAGTCAGGTAGATAAAGACTATTGGCACATTTGAGGCTTCAAGAAAGTCAAGCTACATGGAACAGCTCATGTAATTACAGGCACATTCCCCGACCCAAGATACTGCTCTGTGAACCTCCCACTTTACACAGAGAATTCTGCTCTGTCATTCCATCTGCAGTTTTTGCTGCAGCCCTTCCTGCCACCCTTCCCACAGATTTCTTTTGAAGGAGGAGGAGGAGGAGGAGGGAACCTAAAAGGGGGTGTAGATAAAGAAGGTTGAGGGGAAGAATCTATACCAAAAAGGAGCCTCTCTTTGGGGAGGGATACATTTTTGCATTACCTAGGGAAGGCAGATGGGGGAGAAACAGGAACATGGTAGGAGAAGGAAACTAAATAAAGAGCACCAACGACCCCTGAGGGCAAAGCACAGGCTCTCCGAGGCACTCACTCAGGCTGCCCAGCTGTCGGATGACATTTGCCAGGGAGATGTTGGTCATGCATTCCAGCTCGCTGCTTCTAACGCTAGGCAACGTCTGACGGCACAGGTGCCTTGGCTCGATGCTCCTCGTTACTAACGGCATGGTGGACCTGCTTCAGGCAATGTTCTGAATGATGAAAAACAACCTAAAAAAGAAATAACAGGAAAGTATTACTAAACCACAAATTCCAGGCACACTAGGGCTATGTGATGGGTTTTTTTTTGTCTTGCTTTGATCTAAAACAGTTTATTTTAAATCTTCACTCCTCCTATCATTTTTTTTTTTCATTTTTAAGTCCTCTCCCACCCCTTTTTAAGGTTTGTAATATATTAGAAGATTTTCTATGTATGTTTAGAAATTCTGAATTGGTGACTGCTGGCTGAGGTACACAGGCAGCAAAAAAAAACCTTAAAGTGACAACTACTGCTCCAACCAACAAGAGTCCCTAGAGACAAAAAGGCATGGTTAAAAAAACATCCCACTCAGCAGGCATTGGATGGTACAGATCCTATCCTTGGGGTGTCCATAACCAGGATGGATCATCATCTAGGCCGCCAATTAAAAGGATCAAAAAGAGGTTTGGGCTTGGCGCCTGTAGCTTAAGCGGCTAGGCACCAGCCACATAATGGGAACTGGTGGGTTTGAATCCAGCCTGGGGCCGCCAAACAGCAATAACAAATATAACCAAAAAATAGCTGGGTGTTATTTTGGTGGGTGCCTGTAGTCCCAGCTACTTGGGAGGCTGAGGCAAGAGGATCACTTAAGCCTAAAAATTTGAGGTTGTTGTGAGCTGTGATGCCATAGCATTCAAACAAGGGTGACAGCTTGAGACTTTGTCTCAAAAAAAAAACAAACAAAAAAAAAACAAAAAAAACCCAGGTTCGGTCATCTAATTATCTCCACAATGAAATCAAGCTGCCAATGGTGACTCCATTGATAAACACCAGGACATAACTTTGCCAGTTCTCCCTTGGTGGATAATTATTAATGTATAACTAAATACTAATTAATACCAGTATCTACTAAGATCAATCTGTAAATTGACAAAATGAAAAAAAAATAAAGAAAAATTTTACATGTTCAGTTTGTCAAATATGCTGAGTAAACTGTGCTCTAAGATTCCTCGTCCTTTCTCTTCTATCTCACAGCTCCCTTTCTCTCTCCCATCTGGTTCAACACACCTGAGCCAAAGGCTCTAGAGACAGCAGGAAGTGTCTGGAGCAGATCCGGAAATCTTCCAGATACTGTTTCTTATCCAGTTCTTACATTCTTACCCAGTCTGACTGAGCCCCTTTCCCCAGGAAATACCCCAGTACTTCAGGTTCATGCTGAGCTACTGTTTTAGATTTAGATTACCAAATTTCTAGCTTTCTGAGGACAGGAAGAAATTTTTACCTCCATAAAATGGATATGACTACAGCAAAGGCAGGCTGGGATGGTCTTGTTTCCATATCTTGTGAAATTAAAGACATCTAAAGTGGCCTAATGGTTTTCATGCTAAGGAAAATGGCAAATCTGCTTCACATGAAAAGGTAATGCATAAAGATAACACATCCAAGTCCCCAATATTATCAACTTCTCTTTAAAAAAAAGCAAAATAGAGGTTACTTACATCAAATCTTAAAACACCAGCTCATCACCAAAAGTTGCTTGTGAATATAAAAATGCTTAAATCAAACTAAACATCATAGATCTTAAAAGCAAACCAACATATTGTCTGACCAAAAGAATAAAAAAAAAAAAAAAAGACCTCAGGCTTAAAGGTGGAGTAGAACCCTTTGGAACAGACTGCTCCTTGTTATGGACATTCTGATCTGCTACAAGTAAAAATAAAACAGGAAGCCAGCAGCTTGGGGAACAAGATTTCCTGTCACCAACAGTAACAGCCCAAGAATCAGCTGTTTGCTTATAACTTTGAACCTCCCCTTAATAGTCACTGTGTGGCAGCTGTGCCTATCTTTGGGGTGCAGAGGTGTTTCCTGAATACTTGTCTACTGTCTAAGGAAATGATTTCCATTCCATTCCTTTGCTAAGTTCTCCCTTTAACTCAACAGGTTTTCTAATCCAAACTCTGGACTTTCCAGTTTGCTTTTTACTAATGTAAAGGGTATTAGGTACTAAGACGCAATCTTAGAATAGGAAGGAGGCAGGAAGTTAAAAGAACATGGCAGAACTCTGTATACCATCCACTAGATGCTCTTAGATTCTCAAATCTTAAACTTTTTGGAATAACCAGATATTTAGGATACAGGTAGGAACACCTGAAACTACTGTGGCTCCCCTTCCATTAGTAATCATTTGAGTACTTCTAGCTTCTCAGAGGAGCTAAAAGAGTCAGACCACCTTGAAATTCTGTGTTGAATGTAACCATCTATAGGGCATTCCAAACTTTCCCTCTAGATATCTAATGGAAATTAGATTCCAGATGGCTAGGTAAATGTCAGAAGGGGGTGGGGAAGTAAATACTAACACCTTGGTACTATAGCATTTATGCCTTTCCAAGTGCCTTGGGTAAGCAGACACAAATGGAATTAATTCTATGTCATTCTGGTGAGGTTTACCTGGAACCAAGTTTTTAAAAGCAAGATAGCCTCCTTTTGCTAAAAAAGGCAGTTCTCATAACATAGGAAGAGTTTTCAAGAAATATTAATACAGGGTGGCGCCTGTGGCTCAAAAGGGTAGGGTGTTGGCCCCATATGCCGGAGGTGGAGGGTTCAAACCCAGGCCCAGCCCAAAGAAATATTAATATATTGGCCGGGGATAGTGGCTCATACCTGTAATCCTAGCACTCTAGGAGGCCAAGGTGGGTGGATTGCTTGAGCTCAGGAGTTCAAAGACCAGCGTGAGCAAAAGAGTGAGAACCTGTTTTTTAAAAAAATAGTCAGGTATTGTGGCAGGCACCTATAGTCCCAGCTACTTGGGAGGCTGAGGCCAGAGGATTACATGAGCCCATGAGTTTGAGATTGCTGTTATCTATGACACCACAACACTCTACCAAGGGTAACAAAGTAAAACTATGTCTAAAAAAAAAAAAAAAGGAGGAAAGAGAGAGAGAGAAGAAAGAAAGAAAATACTATGTCGATATCCATTAAGGCAAAACAATTATAAAAGTGTATCTGTTTTTTTAAAGCCATTTAATTGTTTCAAAACCACCACAAAGAGACAAGGTTCCCCTGTTATATGGACTTGTCATAATAGCTCATCCTTATTTTAGACAATCAAGGGTTGGTTGTCTTCTGCATAAGCAGTATAGAATTACCCATGATCTGAGCCACAATAGTAACTTGACAAAGAAAAAAGAAAATCCTGGCTCGGTGCCTGTGGCTCAAGTGGCTAAGGCGCCAGCCACATACACCTAAGGTGGCGGGTTCGAATCCAGCCTGGGCCCGCCAAACAACAATGATGGCTGCAACCAAAAAATAGCGGGGTGTTGTGGCAGGCGCCTGTGGTCCCAGCTACTTGGGAGGCTGAGGCAGGAGACTTGCTTGAGCCCAGGAGTTGGAGGTTGCTGTGAGCTGAGATGCCACGACACTCTACCCAGGGGGATAGCTTGAGGCTCTGTCTCAAAAAAAAAAAAAAAAAAAAAGAAAAGAAAAGAAAAGAAAAAAGAAAATTCTACATTCTGATGAAGAAAAACTTAGAAGTTGTAAAAAAAAAAAAAAGACTTCTAAACTCCTCACTTTCTTAATTTTAACTTCAAGGTGTAGAAAATGCATGCATGTCTCAACTTGGGCTTGAACCCTGACTCTGATATCTTACTAACCATGTGATCTCAGATGGTTTTCCTAGAGACAACAAATAATATATATAAAATACCCACTACCAGGCTTTAAAAAGGGGGGGAGAGGTAGTTATTTGTAGTTTCACTAACCCTAGGCAAATCTTCCTGTAGAATCAGTTCTATTCATTGATAAATATTTTAAAACACTTTTAACCATGGACATATTATGTAGTAGAATGCAATATTAACATAAAAAATTTAAAGATGAAACTCCAGACTTCAATAAAATTTGGTTGAGTTTTTCCTAGAGGTTGCTCCCAGCTATGCTTCTAGACCTCCTAAAGAACATATACTATCTCTCTTCTCCAGTCTTTTGTAACTGGGGTTGCCATATGAACCACAGAATAAAGAAAATAATTAGAGAGTCTGTTTTCTCAATTCTCCTGAATACTGTTCATAAACAGCACCATTTTAGATGCACTGGAAAAAGCTAATACATTATATGCAAAGGATGCCTAATGGCATTAGGGTTTAATTTTTTCATGGAACTCTCATTGAGAAGGGCTTCTCTATCATCAGTAGTACTTCACTGAGTACTTCCTGAGTGTTGAGGAACCACTGAATTAAGAAAGTATAAGGGGTCGTATTTGCATTTTAGACATCTAACCTAAGTACAGGAGTTATATGTAGGCAGGAGAAGGCTGGAGGTAAGACCAATTGGGAAACTCTTCACGGCTAAGTAGGAGAGAGTCGGAATGGAAAGGTCCACTACACCACAGCTAACAAATATGAACCAAGAATCCATAGACAGGTTGTAAGGGTGAGTCTAGACCTCAGCCCTACCTGCTGCTCTCTCCTTATAATTTTGTACAATTATACTCACAAAGTGATAAAATATATGTTTCTTTATTGTCATGAAAAAAAGCAAAATGCCAGTGACAGAAATGAAAGTGAAAAAACCAATGAAATAATGGTTCTGACAACCCTAGCATGGTGGCTCACACTTGTAATCCTAGTACCCTGGGAGGCCAAGGCAGGTGGATTGCTTGAGCTCAGGAGTTCGAGACCAGCCTGAACAAGAACAAGACCCCATCTCAAAAAATCAGTTGGGCATTGTGGTGGGCACCTGTAGTCCCAGCTACAAGGGAGGCTGAGGTAAGAGGATCACTTGAGCCCAAGAGTTTGAGGTTGTAGTACTCTGGGAGGCCGAGGCAGGTAGATAGCTTGAGCTCATGGGTTCGAGACCAGTCTGAGGAAAAAGTGAGACCCCATCTCTACTAAAAATAGAAAAAACTGAGGCAAAAGGATCGCTTGAGCCCAAGAGTTGGAAGTTGCTGTGAGCTATGACACCACAACACTCTACCCAGGGCGACAGCTTAAGACTCTGTCTCAAAAAAATAAGTAAATAAGTAAATAAATAAAAAAAGTCTGAAGTTGCTCTGAGACATGACACCATGGCACTCTACCAAGGGTGACAATGTGAGACTCTGTCTCAAAAAAAAAAGTGGTTCTGAGATAGAGGAAAGAAATTCTAGGAGGCTGAGATGGGTGGATTGCTTAAGGCCAGGAGTTCAAAATCAGCCTGAGCAACCTAATGAGACTCTATCTCTACAGAAAGTACAAAAATTAGCCAGATGTGGTGGTGACTGCATGTAGTCCTAGCCATTATGGAGGCTAAGCTAGGATTGCTTAAGCCAGCGGTATTCAACCTGTGGGTCTTGACCCATAGGAACTGTATTAAAGGGCCACAGCATTATTAGCAAGGTTGAGAACCACTGGCCTAAGCCCAGGAGTTTGAGGTTATAGTGAGCTATGGTGATGCCACTGCACCCTAGCCCAGGCAACAAAATAAGGCCCTATCTCAAGAAAAAAAAAAAAATTCTAAATACATGAAAAAGTAGAGTGTCCTGTCTGTATGGAATCAGTGAAGGTTTTTTCAGTCATCCTTTACTTGATCAGGGAAATTTCATGCTCTATTGGTATTTGCTAATTTGGGGATTTGAGAAGTTCTTACCTTGGAGGATGTTACATAGGAGAAGAATTAAATTAGAATCGCTGAGAAGATAAAAGTTACAGGGAAGTAGATTTCAATTTATCTAGTTCCTTTTAATTGGAACTGTCCTATAGTAGAATGCGTTCCCTTCAGATAAGGTTATGAATTCTCCCAGCTCCCATCCTCTGGATGACCAGCTGATAATCAGACATGTTGGGAGAGAAATCCTAAAGTGTAAGGCGTTTGAAGGTCAGATTGGATGACCTCTACCTCTACTATGTGTTCTATATCAAAGATGCTACACTATGGGATTCAGTCTCCTCTTCTACAAAATAAAGGAACTAAGCTAAGTGATCTTTAAGGAGCTTCCCAGCTCTAAAATTTCTGTATTTGTTTCTACCCAAGCTGCCATAACCTCCTCACTCAGCTAATATTTACTTGCATTCTGAACACAGGATTAGAAGCAAGTTGAGAGACTATAGACAGGAGTGGACTATGGCCATGAATCAAGCAAGCCCCTTCTCCAGTTCTACATTCATCTAGTTACCAGGACAGTTGGAATCCAGAATGGCCCAAAGGAAGTTTTAGACACAGCCATGGGTCAAAATATTTCCACTCACTGGGAAGCTCCCAGATTGATTTGGAAGTTGGCAACTCAAAGAAGTCAAAGGAAAAATTGGAATTTGGACCCATTCCAGACATCTAGGCCAGACCCAGAAGCAATCCCCAGCTTCACCCCTAGCAAGTTTCAGCCTAAGGGACGTGAGAATGAATCTGACAACAAATAAAAAGACTTTAAGCATCCCTTCCTAGCTGAGCCTGGCAGTGTACTGGAACTGTCAGTGCCATGATGGAACTCATGCTTTGAAATGGAAACTGGATGGGGCTCTTTGAGTTTCCCTCAAATAGTGAGATTCTTTAAGTATGTATAGTTGAAGTTATGGAACATTTACGTATCACATTTGGTCAGTGTAAAGTCAAAAGGAGATTGTGACATCCACCCTACTGTCTGAACTCCCACAATTGCTCCCAACAGCCGGGGGTGGGGGGGGTGGGGGGGGTGCGGTAGGCATTGGAGGATGATAACAAGGGAAGGCTACACATGAGAAAGAGTAAGGAGAAGGCACTCATCTGTTCCTCACACCCTGAATTCCTGTTATTACCAGAAGTCAGATGACTGGTCATTCTGGTGATGATGTTTATTATTAGCTGTTTATGATGAATAAACAAACAATGCTGCATTTAGAGCCAAGGTCACTGATAACACCTGCAGATTTCTATGGTCACATCCAAAAAGCAAGTTTATCTGCGCAATAACCACCACAACAGAAATGCTTCTCAAGGCAGTTCCTCTTTGAAACATCCCCCCAAAATGCTGATCAGCAGTAGCAGGGGATGGAACATGTGGGGATGTTGCATGTGTGCCAATTAGGACTTCTGCTTTCACTTCAGCATTTCCCACTGTTCTATAGTTAACAGCACATTGGATGGGGGCATATGAGGGAGGTTTACTTCATAGTTTCCTCTTTCAAGAGAGAAACTTCTTTATGTTAAATAATACACGTTCAACAGGGTTCAAGAATTTTTACCTAAAAAGTTGAATAATCATTTGACTTCAAAATGACAGATAATACATGGTCTTTACTGTAAGCTAAGTCTGTATCCTAAAAAGTTTAAAGTATGAATTTACTGTGGCATACAGCAGTCCTCCCTACAATGCAGAAACTATAAGAAGGAATGTTTCATTATAGGCTTAAGCAACCACCCACTTCCTGTTGAAATACAGGGTGGGGCTGAACTGACAAATATAACCAGACTCTCTCCAACACAAAGAATTACTGACAAATATGTTTAGGGACTAATACGATGTCCAAATAAGCAAGGCCTATAGTAGTGGAATTCTCGGGTAGACAGAGAATTATTTGAGAACCAAGAAAAAACAGTTTATCTGTGATTTAAAACCAGGATAAATTTCCAATTTCATAAAGGAATAATACCAGCGCTGGACCTACATTCAATCAATGTAAGGATTCTTCTTGTCTTGATTTGGCTTTGGGACAGTAGCAAAGGACTTCTGATCTCCATCTATTAAGAACCATTCACATCTGGTAATTCCTTAACTTTCTACTATCTTTTGGGGACAATACCACCTTTTGTTTTTACTTATATTACTTTTCAGGTTCTAATCTTAGCTTTATCTTAAAATTAAAAAAGGGGGCTCGGTGCCTGTGGCTCAATCGGTTAAGGCGCCAGCCACATACACCTAAGGTGGCGAGTTCGAATCCCCAGCCCGGGCCTGCCAAATAACAATGATGGCTGCAATCAAAAAATGGCCGGGCGTTGTGGCGGGTGCCTGTGGTCCCAGCTACTTGGGAGGCGGAGGCAGGAGACTCACTTGAGCCCAGGAGTTGGAGGTTGCTATGAGCTGTGATGCCATAGCACTCTACCTAGGAGGATAGCTTGAGGCTCCGTCTCAAAAAAAAAAAAAAAATTAAAAAAGGGGAGATCATTTTTACCTTTGAAATTAGTTTCTTCTAGTATCAACTTTTCCATAGAAAACTGCCGTCTAACTGGCAAAAATTATGCTCTCTTTTTTAGTAGGATCCATCTGGTTGTCCAAAAGAAAATATATTTAAACTGTAAGCTGGAAACCTGTATTCTAGTTCTTAGCCTAATGATCACTGGCAATTGGGGATAAAATTTCAATTCATCCCTCTAGTCCAGCTGTGAACTACACTAAAAAATCCTTGAGAGATGCTACATGAAACTGGGATTTTGTTTACAAAGTATTCTAAGGTCTGAAGAAAAAATTTATCTGCATTAAGTATTTCTTGTCTCTTTATCTTGGCCCAATTCCCTACTACAGATCCACTTATATTACACAGGATCTACAATGTTGTCATTGATGATTTTCAGTTACAAAGTTCATTTTATTTTCCCAATCAAATGCCAATTTCTAGCAAAACCCATATCATTAAAATGACATGGTTTGAAATACTTCAAACTGCCCAACTAAAATGGCTTACTTTTACTTTGATTGGATAAATATAAATTATGAATAATTTTGCTCATAAATGGAGACTTCTTACTCCTAACATTTGTGGGTACAGATTTCTTTCAGCCATAGTCACAATTGAGCATTAATCTCACACAGGAGTTTAACACGAAAAACAACTAAGCTGCTCTGAAAAAACAAGTAACCACATACAAAGTATCAAACCTCAACAATTCGTTCATAGAAATGTCAATAATTCACACAAGTCCCAATAAAGCCCTATTCATATGTAAATGCTTCTGTTTTTATTTATAGTCAATAATAAAAGACAATGATGCCTAGTTGATGATGCCCAAAAATCTGAGACAAGAGGATAGATACAAAATGAGTTCCTGGCTTGGTGCCTGTGGCTCAAGTGGCTAAGGCACCAGCCACATACACCTAAGGTGGCAAGTTCAAACCTAGCCTGGGCCCGCCAAACAACAATGATGGCTGCAACCAAAAAATAGCCGGGTGTTGTGGCGGGCACCTGTGGTTCCAGCTACTTGGTAGGCTGAGGCAGGAGACTCCCTTGATGCCACGGCACTCTACACAGGTGGACAGCTTGAGGTTCTAGCTCAAAAAAAAAAAAAAAAAAGTGTTCCTACCCGGGAGGAAGCCAAACCTGCGCATGTGTTCTAGACTACCAGACAAATGGAGAGCCAAAAGTCCAATGCCATGTGGGAACATACAGTTGGTTTGTATGGAAGGATTAATTTCATTTTACTACCCTACTCAGGAATGGAGAGGATGGTACGAGGCTGTAATCTTTCTTTCTAGGTTCTTGTAAGTAGCAATGAGTACCATACTCAGGTTAAACATCCTTTGGACAAGGCAGTAGGAGTACCCACTGGTGGATTAGATACAGTGGCAGGTTTGAAAATGGGAGGAAAGGAGGAGCTAAGCAGAGGTAAACTGCAAATCAGGCACTGAGTAAGTCTTATTTCATCTGGCTAGCTGTCTAACCATTCATTTTAATCTCTGTGATGCCTCACTTCTTATTTCAAGCTTCTCTCTGCAGTAACTGCTCCCTGTCTGGGATGGAAAGGCCAAAAAAGAAACTGACTTTATACAACTGAGAAAGGCCAGAGAAAAGAAGGTTGCAGAGCAACAACAAAAAAGAAAATTCAGCAAAATGTTTTGCTGACAGCTCAGGGGAATATACAAACACATAATGTGGTCAGGAAACAGGCAGAAGCAGGAGTCCTGAGATGTGACTGTTAATACACCAATGTAAGTGAAGGTAGAGACCTAGCGATCACAACTACATCTGAGCAACAGGGAGTGGAGTTATGGAGCAAACTGCCATGCAATTCCATATCAACTATTCTATTCTGGCAGCTGTAACAAGAATTCATTCCTGAAAAAGTGTTATACAAACATCTGTCACTACAGCCAAGCTGCCAGCAACTAAGAGTCAGAGCAAAGGGCAGCTGTACATCTACTTCCTTTCACAAGGTCTAGTCACCACTAGAAACATGGGATTTATAAGGAAAAGTCCTTGAGCAAAAGAAAAAATAAGTACTTATTCTTTTTATTCTACCCTCAGTTTACTAGGCAGTTACCAAAGCCTTCAAAATCTAATAGAAAGTGGGAAAAAGCAGCAAAGAATATGAATTTTAAGAGACAAAGATGTGGGTTTCAATCTTCCTCAGACACATTTTAGTTTTGAGACCTTGACAAGCAGTCTAATTTCTCAGTCTGTTTCCTACCCTGTTAAATTAATATAATGATTCCTAGTTCATAATGTTATTATGAAAAAAAGAGAAAGAAATAATGTAACAGTGCCTGGTACAGAAGAGATAATTGAAATAACAGTAATAGTAACTGTAGTTATAGTAGTGGTAGTAGAAGTAGAATAGCTAACATCTATCTAGCACTTGAACTATTCTAAATGTTTTATGTGTAATTTTCTTTATACAATACTGTCTTAATAAGCTTCAGGTTGTATTAATGGTTAACTATTAATTATAGTACCCTTATCAATCAATGAATATTTATCAAGTAGACAACAGAAGACAAAAAGAAGAATAAATTCTCTCCCTTGACTCTAAGAGCTTATAATTTACTTTAGGAGACAGCTAAAACCACAGCTAAGTAACCATATAGCAAATAAATAGAAGTTCTATTATCAAATGAATGATGTTATTGATGATGACAACAGAAAGGATGAAAAGATCACTGAGAACTGAAGAGAATGAACAGACTTCCTAAAACAAAGATCTGAACCAGGTAGACTCTGGATGTAAAGAATAAAGGGCAAGGGGAGTGGTGGCTCCGGCCTGTATTCCTCACACTCTAGGAGGCTTAGGCAGGAGGATTGCTGGAGCAACACTGAGACCCCATCTCTACTAAAAATGGAAAAATTGGCCAGGCATTGTGGTGGGTATCTGTAGTTCCAGCTACTTGGGAGGCTGAGGCAGGAAGATGGCTTAAACCCAGGAGTATGAGGTTGATGTTAGCTAAGATGATGCCAGGGCACTCTAGCCTGGACAACAAAGTGATATTCTATCTCAAAAAAAAAAAAAAAAAGAAAGAAAAGAAAAAAAAGAAAAAAGAGGAGAACGTTTTCTAAGGAGGGATATAATATAATATAATATGCAGAAGTCTTTCTTTCTCTTTTTTTTGAGACAGAGTCTCACTATGTCACCCTTAGTAGAGTGCCTCATAGCTCACAGGAACCTCAAACTCTTGGGCTTAGGTGATTCTCTTGCCTCAGCCTCCCAAGTAGCTGGGACTACAGGCGCCCACCCCAACGCCCAGCTATTTTGTTAGTATGTCACCCTTGGAAGAGTGCCATGGCATCACAGCTCACAGCAACCTCAAATTCCTAGGCTCAAGAGAGTCTCCTGCCTCAGCCTTCCTAGTAGCTGGAACTACAGGCACCCACAGCAACGCCCAGCTATTTTTTTTGTTATTGCAGTTGTTTAGCTAGCCCAGATGGGGCTTGAATCCGCCAGCCCTGGTACCTGTGGCCTGTGCCCTACCCAATGAACTGGGGCACCGCCCCAAGCAGAAGTCTTGATGGAAAGTCACAATTCCAATGGCTTCTACCATATTTCATCAAATGTAGATGCCATTGTTTATAAAGTGGATTATGATTCAGGAAATATTAAAATGTGGGGGGAAATGTACATCTCACAATCAATAAAATACATTTTTTTCTTTTTTTTTTAGATAGAGTCTCATTTTGTTGCCTTCTGTAGAGTGCTGTGGTGGTGTCATAACTCACAGTAACCCCCTCTTGGGCTCCAGTGACTCTTGCCTCAGCCTTCTGAGTAGCTGGGACTACAGGCACCCACCAAAATGCCCAGCTATTTTTAGAGACAGGGTCTTGCTCTTGCTCAGGCTGGTCTTGAACCCAAATCAGCCTCCCAGAATGCTAGGATTATAGGAGTGAACCACGGCATACAAGGGCTCTCCTAATTGGTCCTCTCTTGCTTGGTCTCAGTGGAGGTCAATTAGTGAATGGGCCTCTTACCTTCTGAGACTGGCTCTCCAGGAGACAAATGCAGAGAAAAATGGGCAACCTCTGCTTATATTAGATGAATTTTAAGGATTAAGATAAAAGTATCAGTCTTCTGAATGGTAGTGAAGAGTTGACCCAGTATTTTCATGATATGTACTTTGAAATCAAAACCGTCTCAACGAGACTATTATCTGGATTATGGCATTTCATTTAAAAAAACAAACAAACAAACCAAAAAAAAACTTTTCATCTTAAAGGCCCAAAGGCAAATATCACCACTTCTAAGACACTTTCCTTGACTCTCCTAGTCTGAATTCACTTCTTCCTCTCTAAAAGTACTAAAGAAGAATGTTGAACCTCTTCATGACAGTCACTATATTCTATTTTGTAACAGATTTTGGGAGTTTACAACTCTTTGAGTATAGAAATTGAAAAACAAAATATCAGCTTGGCGCCTGTGGCTCAAGTGGCTAAGGCGCCAGCCACATACACCTAAGGTGGCAGGTTCGAATCCAGCCTGGGCCCCACCAAACAACAATGATGGCTGCAACCAAAAAATAGCCGGGCGCTGTGGCAGGTGTCTATGGTCCCAGCTACTTGGGAGGCTGAGGCAGGAGACTCACTTGAGCCCAGGAGTTGGAGGTTGCTGTGAGCTGTGATGCCACAGCACTCTACCCAGGGGGACAGCTTGAGGCTCTGTCTCAAAAAAAAAAAGAAAATATCTTTAAGCCTAACAGAAGTAGTAGTAGCAACAGTAGCTTTCTGGAGGCAAGAGTGGGACTCTTCTTTTTGAGACACAGCTGTTACCCTGGATAGAGTGCAGTAGCATCAGAGCTCACAGCAACCTCCAACTACTGAGCTTAAGCGATTCTCCTGCCTCAACCTCCCAAGTAGCTGGGACTATAGGCACCCACCACAACACCCAGCTATTTTTTGGTTGCAGCTGTCATTGTTTTTTGGCAGGCCCAGGCTGGATTCAAACTTGCCAGCTCAGGTATATGTGGCTGGTGCCTTAGCCGCTTGAGCCACATGGGCCAAGCAAGGGTGGGATTCTTAACACTTCTTTGTACCCTACAGTGTCTGCTCAATAAATATTTACTAAATTCCTAAAATGTGCCAGATATTTAATCACATTTTCTTGGATATCTCTAATCCTCAGAATAATTCTCCAATGTCAGTAGTAATATTCTGGTTTTATAAATGAGAATGCTAAAACTCAGAGTGATTCTATAATTTTTTTTTCTCACTATGTCACCCTCAGTAGAGTGCTAGGGCATCAGAGCTCACAGCAACCTCGAACTCTCGGGCTCAAGTGATTCTCTTGCCTCAGCCTCCCAAGGAGCTGGGACTACAGGCGTCTGCCACAGCACCCAGCTATTTTTTTGTTACAGTTGTTTAGCTGGCCCGGGACGGGTTTGAACCTGCCACACTCAGTGTATGTGGTTGGGGCCATAACCACTGTGCTTACAAGCAACAAGCCATGATTCCATAATTTTATCAAAGTCACACAGATAGCTTTTAAACTCAGGTCCATCTATATCCAAAGCTCATGCTCTTTTCATGATACCACATCAACTAAGAAATTAGACAAATAGGCCCATACTTCCCATCTTCATGCACAAGTGCCACAAAACTCCACACTAGTTCTTCCCCTTCAGAAAAAAAGTACATGCTAACTTAAGAAAGCCTTCCTGACATATTTACCCTAGAACTGAAATGGTGTTAATGAGGATAACACACTGCTTTCTCCTTCTCTATACCCAATTTTAGCCAGCTGCTCAGGAGCTTCACATCCTTCACTTAAAGCAACATAAACACTGGCTTATTTAAAGTGCCAGCCTCAGATAGCATATTCAGATGCTATGGGTTTTTTTGTTTTTGTTTTTTTAAAAACCCTGTTTTCAAACAGGCAGGCATTGGGGGTTTCATCACTTCTGATGAGTTACTTTTATCTGCAGGGTCTCTGAGAATCACTTTAAACTTCATTCTCTGTTCGACTCATCAAATCTTGTCATCAGGGACTTTTTTTTAAAGTACCAAATCTTTCGTCTTCTCTTACAATGAACCAAAACACATTCCTATGGGCAATTCCTAAAGTATGTATGTATACTTTAATATAATATTCTTCTGACCCTTTTTCTAAAATGCACAGTTGTTTTTCCTATTTAGCCCAAGTTAAGATAATTATATCAGGAGTGAGTTTTTTCTCCCTCTCTTTTTACATATAGGGAATACTGAAAAGATAAGTCTCTTTTAATTATTAAATGTAAATAGCTCATTAAATATAATCCAATTACTTTAATTGTAAGAAGGAAGTAATTACAATATGTACATGCATTTTTGCCTAGATTTAGTATCTTAAATTAATCTTTTCAGCATTAATATCTTAAATTAACCTTTGACATTAAAAAAATGCAAGAAACGGATGTCTCTTAAAAAATATAGATATAGGTGGCACCCACAGCTCAACTCAACTGCAACAACAAAAAAAATAGCCAGGCATTGTGGTGGGCACCTATAGTCCCAGCTACTTGGGAGGCTAAGGCAAGAGAATCACTTGAGCCCAAGAGTTTGAGGGTGCAGTGAGCTGTGACACCATGGCACCACTCTACCCAGGGAAACAGCTTGAGACTGTGTCTTAAAAAATATATATACACACACACACACACATATACATACATACATACACACACACACATATATAAGCTGTTGCGATTTTACCTATAAACAATTTTGGGCTCGGCGCCTGTGGCTCAATCGGCTAAGGCACCAGCCACGTACACCTAAGGTGGCGGGTTCGAATCCCCAGCCCGGCCCACCAAACAACAATGATGGTTGCAACCAAAAAAGGCCGGGCGTTGTGGCAGGCGCCTGTGGTCCCAGCTACTTGGGAGGCGGAGGCAGGAGACTCGCTTGAGCCCAGGAGTTGGAGGTTGCTATGAGCTGTGATGCCATGGCACTCT
>CAUYQV010131833.1:0-24607 GCA_963574575.1 Galagoides demidoff
AGGCGCCCGCCACAACGCCCGGCCATTTTTTGGTTGCAGCCATCATTGTTGTTTGGCGGGCCCGGGCTGGGGATTCGAACCCGCCACCTTAGGTGTATGTGGCTGGCACCTTAGCCGATTGAGCCACAGGCGCCGAGCCAATAAAACTATTTATTAACGGAGCAGTACATTTTACAAACTCTTTTTAAGATACAGTCAGGTTGGTGCCTATTTTTAGAGCTGAAAAACAACTTTTAAATGCTTTAAAAATTGTCCTTCTTCATATAAATTCAGAAAAATAATCCTCAGTTACATGCAGACGGGGAATAACCAGAGCATTAAATACTACAGCTTTGGTTTAGTAAACAGTTTCACTAAAGGCCAATTTTAGGTAATGAAAGTAAAAGCTTTATAGAAACAGCTCTTCTGCCTTACATTTTACTTCCTAATCCCTCAGTGAGTTTTTATGGCGTCTGAATGTATGTATTTTTAGCTAACACGTTATTAACATTAAAAACCAATTGGAAGGAACAATGCTTTAACTTTGTATCATTTACAATGTGTCACTGCCAATGTATCACCACAAAAGCAACAAGCATGTCCAATACTTTTAAAATCCTTTTCACATGCCAAGACTGAATACTTCACATTAGTTAATTCCTTATTTCTCAGTGCAATCCTTAGAGGCACGCATAATTATGATCCACAATTTGTAGATGAAGAAAATAGGCCAGAATGACATGCATAGAACTGGAGAACATTATGTTAGATAAAATGAGGCAAACACTGAAAGACAAATCCTGCCCGTTCTCACTCGTATTTGGGAGCTAAATACCAAAACAATTAATCTCATGGAGACAGAGAGTAGACTGGGAGGGGAAACAGGGAGGTGGGACAAAGGAAGGATGGTTAACAAAATAGAGTTAAGTACTTAGAATGTAGAATGAACAGTCTGATAGCACAACGAAGTGACTGTTATCACCAAGTTAGGATATACTTTAAATAACTAAAAGAGTGGAACTGGAAATTAAAGTAAATTGCCTAATAGTGTCATAATTAATAAAAGACAGAATTTGAACTCAATATGTCTGATTTCATGCTAAATATAAAGAAAATTTTAAGAAATACTTTGCTAACTGAGGAAAACAATGTTCCTTTCCAGTAACAGCATCTGTGACATGCTTGTATGTCTTCCTCAGAAGTAAAGAGATATCATTTGGTATATGTGAATGACAGTTTAATAAACAGAGAATCAGTACGTCTTCCAGGTGATAAACCCAACAGCTGAGTCACAGAAATTTTCCATTAGAGAGGCTTACAAGCACTGCTATCTTGTTTATTGAAGATAAACAAGATCCCATATGAAGGCCATAAGTTTGTTCCAAAAATGTTTCTATCACTCAAAAGGGTTTTGGAAACCTCTCTGGGAACTTCCTTTAGGATTAGTTTCTAAGCTGCAAAATAACATCATCACCTTTATCTTTTCCCTTAAATCAGAAGAACCAGCGAAGCTTCCCCATCCATTGTATTCGTAACACTTCACCCTAGGTCAAATGCTGCTTTCAAGAATTAACTTTTAAACTGTACGATGAAAACGAGAAAAAAAAAGTTTACTTTAATTTTTAAAAAGAATATTTAAATTTCAATTTTTACCCTCAAGAGACAATTTTTACCACCAAAAGATACTCTGCTGGGATTTCCTAGGTAAAAATCCAAAACATATTTTAAGAAAAAAATTAGTAACTACAGAGGTGAAAGAAAAACTATTATCGGAGATGCTTATAATATCTAATGAGATAATAGATAATTTTATGATAATGTCTTAAAAACCATAGTTGAGTGATTTTTGAGATGCATTCAGTGTAGCTCTGAAAGGTGTGGAATGAAAAGTTTGAGGAAAGAACACAGGGTAGGAGTTTGGGGTAGCGTGCTCAGCTCTCTGCGTGATCAACATTTAACCATTGGGTTCTGCAATAATTTTCTCTCCTTACTTGTTTTAAGAGGTGACAACAGGCTTGCTATCTGAAATATTTTCAGTCAACTGAGATGCCTCATCTGGACCCAGGGTCTGTGGGTCGCCCTCTAGTGGAGGGAAAGCTAAGGAAGTTAGGCCTAGGTACATTCAGTAGCTTTCTGAAGAAAGCAACATTTCCCCAGCAGACTTTTATTCCTAGATGGCCCCTTGCCTGTTTCTGTGAGCTGTAGACCAGCAGGAACACATCATCCCAGGGAAAGGCAGAGTTTGAAAATTTGAGTGGAGCTGCCAAAGCAAAACACTTAAATTGTGTGATTGCTTCTCCATTCTTAACATAATGACTATTTACTTGAGGAGATTATACTTCATCACAATGTCTACTTGAGTCAAAGCAGTTTATGCAACAATTTCCTACATTTTCCCATATTTCTCGGAATATGCAGCTCCATATTACTGAAATTGCATTCAGAAAAGCACAGTTCGGGCAGACCATTTCACTAGTCAATTGCTATCATCAACCATTGAGGTAACAATAATGTTAATCTCTTCCCAATATTGTCTGGTATTTGCTAGCATGCTCTTTATATTAAAACATTTTAGAATATTTGAAACTCACTATGTACTGTGGATTTTTGCTGTTGTTGTTGTTGTTGGGTCATTAGTGATAAAGATTCTTTTATTTCCATTTCGAATTTGAAATGTAAAACTAACTCAGTAATTTGTGTACATTAAGTAAGATACCTCAATAGACTTGACACAGTTTAAAGCTTTTCCTTAAAAATAACTATGGCTCCCACATGATTATCAAGTATATTTTTCTTTATTCTGCACAATAGAAATAACATGTGAAATCAAAATTAGGACTTTCTCTAACCAAAAACTGAACACATATAAATTTGCTGTATCCGTTTGACTGCAACTTTAGCCTTTGAGCTTTTAACACTTTCCTTTCCTACTTGACTGTCTGTAATAAACAGTGACTAAAGTACGGGTCCATTAATTATCCCCAAAACAAAGCCATTCCCTAATACTGTTATTTGAGTTGGTTCACCATTTTAAGAGAGAAGTTTGAATGTTGCAATGGAAATGGACGATTATTTACAATTTTTTACTCCTGCTGTTTTATTTTTCTATATGGGACTCCATTAAGGGAGTAGTTTTAAGCCCTTTTCATGGGCAGATCTGAGGCCCTCGACAAGAAACAGGGACATGCACTGTGTATTTTGTTGACTATAGAGAATTTTCTCTTACTCGACTTGACTGCTCTGAACAGAAGACCTCTACATGAAGTGACTGCATGTCTGTGACTAGCCTATAGTGTTATTCCACTTCTTTTGTACTGTATTCAAAACACCAGGCTTACAAAAAGAAAAAAATGGCCCTCAAAAGCTGGTGTTGTATACAGACAGCTACAGAGTAATATGTACATCACATACAAATTGAGTTTAAAGTAATCACATGATTACCACATGGCTTAGACTGTGAGTATGGATGAAGTTAGATGTATAAGTTAGACTGCTGAGATTTCCTAAATCTGAAACAAATTGGGACATGGTTATAGTTGCATGGGTTTTCATTTATCTGTGGACATTCTCTCAAAGGCAACTCTTATACTGGAATAGACATTCAAGTTAGCTAGGGTGTATAATGTAATTTGGCCAGTTCATATCGAAAGGATATTGGGGGAACAACTGAAAGTATAATCCTTTCTTCAATTTTATAATCTCTTGATTTGGAGAAAATAGAGTACATGTCATTTTAACAGCTAAATAGGTTCAAATCAGTTTGAGAAACATATTCTAACACAAAAAATGAAATATCCTGGTTTTTAATTTGTAAGATGGGACTAGTATGATTGATCACACTACCCTTTATGGTGGCAACTCTCATTGGTCACAACATCAACTCTTTATTTAATGCCCTCTTAATACCTGTCCCCTTCCCCTAAGCATTTCTTTGGCTCAAGTCTTTTTTGCTTAATGTACACCCTCTCTACTCACCCTCTATACTTTTATATACCTAAATTTTCATGTATAAACAACACTAAGTATAGTTTCAATAAACAAATAAAATAGTATTTTACTTTATGTATCCCCATGCATCTGACTTTGATGATTCAATGTTATGTTTTTGAGATGTATCTATACTGACTTATATCCAACTACCTGGAAATGAACTGACATGACTTATTGGCTCTTACAGATAATTCTATAGCATGTGTGTGTGTCCAGTAAGATAGCCAATTAAAGTAGTCAAAAAAATCAGCCAGACCAGTTTTTGGTTTTTGAGATGATAACCAAAGGCCGATTAATTCACACAGAAACAATCAGTCTATTTAGATCAGACAACTAGTTGACGTCACTTCTATCTCTACTGAATGGTTGTTCAAATTTTTATGAAGGGTTTACAGTGTTCTATCTTTGTTGCCAAGTAAAATACCCATTAGAAGAATGACTTGATATTTAACTAGAAGTCATTAGTCTTCTTAGAATGCATTTGCCAAGCTCTTAGTACTTTTTTATTAATATTTATAACATTGTTATTTCAAGGATAACATTTTAAATCAACAAAAGGACAAAGACCTTGAATCTGTATTGTGTCCCACTAAGCAATGCAGGTGCCAGGGACTCACGTCTTTTGTTAGCATAATGTCAACACATAGTCTGTGCTATTCAGTGAATCTTTGCTTTTAAAAATATGTCTTTCTATAAGTTACATTTTCCAGTGCTAAGAGTTTCCTTAGAGTGAAAACAACATATCAGTGTTTTACATAAGAAGTATTTTACTTTTTAATACTACAAAAAAAAAAGATTTGTGCAGTTTCCTTTTAAAAGCATTAGTGATGTTTTAACATTATATATAAGTAATAACTGAATTTGTTAATTTAAACAAATTAATTGTGGTTAATTTCAATGTAGTATTTTATCATGTATCCACAAGAGATTGATTTGTTTTGTTTAGTTTTTCAATCATGATTTTCTAGAATCTTTGTTTTTCCTAACACAGAGCTAAAATTACTTAAGAACTTTAAGATATTGAGTATTTAAGAGGAGTGGAGACATAATGAACTCATCCAGGAATCTAGGGAGATTTTGCAAATCACATACATTTCCTTCTTTTACTTTAAACATTCTTGTGTGCGTGACTAGGGGAATGACACATTCACAAAATGTTAATTCCCACAATATGTAATATGTTAAACTCTAAATCTAGGAACCACATCGTAAATAAGCTATGATTATGACTAATTTGTACATGAGGAAACTGAGAACTGGGAATGAAGGTATTAATAATTTTCCCTGGATGGGTCACCTAAAGAGGCTTTAAGACAGGATTTGAATTAAGAATACTGTGATTTCAAAGCTCTTTTTTTTTTTTTTTGGTTTTTCCTTGGTAATACCTGGGCCCACTTTTGAGAAAACGGTTCTATCTACAAAAAGCAAAACTTTAAGATACAGTAGGTCCTCAGAAATTATCTCTTGAGTGAAGGGGAGAAATCAGTTTTGAAAATTCTCTCTGATGTTTCCCAAGCATCAAAATTACCTTATTTGAAAAGGATATAGGAAAACATTATAATCTCACTGATAAGAATATGGGACTTTTCAGGCAGTGACAATACAAAAAATAAATACATAATTTACATATTTTGGTTCCTCACTTTTTATCCATCCCAAATTAAACATTATATAAAAATTTGGTAATTCTTAAATTACCAATGTCTCAAACTTCTCCAAGTACAGATATCACTTTTTCTCTAGAAGTGACATTCTCATTGATAATTAATGATTCTAATTATCAATTAATGTCATCGAAGGGGAAACATTTAGCATAGAGGTAACACAAGAGTAAAGTCTAACACTTCCTTCAAAAAGGGGTCTCTGAGACTGGGAAAAATCACACAAAATGTGTGGGTAACATCTGAGCATTGCAAGAAAATGTTTTGATTTATAACATTATGTTACCCTCTTGGGAATACTTTCAGATAAAAAGGAATATCAAAAATCAAATTTCTTTTTCTTTATTACAGATATAAGTACAAGACAATATTCACTAGATGGGATCATCAGAACCTATTTACAACTGCTATACTTTTTGAAAATAAGGTAATTGTCTCAGATATGCATTCATTACAGGTCTACAGTAACTAATAGGAGCTGGTGATGGCTTTTCTGAAAGCTGTAGAGTGTCATATGAGACCTGTCTGCTTTATAAATACACTAGGCTCAAAATTTAAAAGAAAACAGACACAGGCAATGCTTATTCATCCTAACAAACTTTTAAGGCACTCACTCATTGTTTATCTATTTTTACGAATATATGATATCATTCAAAAGTAACACGAAAGACATACTATCTGTATATATCTAATGCAAAAAGTGAAAGAGTAAATTAAATGACCATATAGTTACTTTTTAAGCTTTCAGCATGATCAAAAACATTTCTCTAGCTATAAATTTATTATGAGAGTCTAGAAAATGAATAATACCTGGAAATTTTTTGAATGATTATTGAAAATAAGTGTTAAAATAATTCTGTGCTCTAAATTTATTATATTTCTATTATTTTTGAAATATGAACTAGTGTGTAGAGATAGTATTAAACGGTTTTGTGTTAGTGTATACACTAACATGCTATTTATCTGCACCTTTGAAAAAAATTCTAGTAAGTTTTATGTTTAAAAAAAATAGAAAGTGGTCATGGTGGGATGGCTTCTGAATTTCTTCAGTTCCCCATTATCCAAATAAACTGAGGAACTAGAGAGGAAAACCAAAATTCACGTGCTGCATTTATAACAAAACTGGGTGACAAGATAAATCGCCACCATCCTCAAAAACAAGCAGATGCAGACTGTCATAGTCAATCTTCTGCTGCTATTATAGGATATCTAAGACTGAATAATTTCTAAAGAAAAGCTATTTATTTGGCTCATGATTCTGGAAGTTTGGAGGTCCAAGATCGTGGGACTGCATCTGCTGAGGGTCTTCTTGCCACGTTATCCTATGTCAAGCACTTCTGAGAAAGCAAGGAATGTGGGGGTATTGAACTTGCTTTTATCAGGAACACACACCTGAGATAGTGCCATCAATTTACTCAGGAAGATGGAGACCTCAGGGCCTAATCACCTCTTAAGAGTCCCTCCTCTTATCACCAACACAGTGGCAATCAAATGTCAACATAAGTTTTGGAGGGGACATCCAAACCATATCTGGGACTAACTGCCAGATACCATAACCTTCCTGGGGTCATTGGCATCGAGGGAGGAAGTAGAAAGAAGCAATGGTTACGTAGTGGACCATAAACTAGACAAGTCCAAATTCTCCAACAAGTATTCCCTGGATTCTTGGATGGCCAACGGGAGAACAGCTGAACTAGGAGGGGTTTTACCCAATCCAAAAGCAAGGTGTCCACGGGCCTAGCATGAAGTTGCAAGGACAGACTAATCCTTATGAGTAGAAAGCAACCAGTCAGAGCTCTCTTTCAGCTAAAAAATGAGCAAGATAAGTATAAGTTTTTTAAAGAAAGAAATTTCAGATAAAAGTTAACAGTGGATGGCTCAGCACCTGTGGCTCAAACAGCTAAGGCGCCAGCCACATATACCTAAGGTGGCGGGTTCGAATCCAGCCCAGGCCCACCAAACAATAATGGCTACAACCAAAAAATAGCCGGGCATTGTGGCGGGCACCTGTGGTCCCAGCTACTTGGGAGGCTAAGGCAGGAGACTCGCTTGAGCCCAGGAGTTGGAGGTTGCTGTGCGCAATGAAGTCATGGCACTCTATCCAGGGGATCAGCTTGAGGCTCTGTCTCAAAAAAAAAAAAAAAAAAGTCAGCAGTGGAGGTAGTGGGTGGAAAACAGTCAAAAAATCTCAGCAAATTAGTAGCTGTATTTTGACCACTAAATAAATGAATAAAAAGAAGAAATTTATAAATTTAGAAGGCTCTTTTTAAATCATGCCTACTTCTAACGTTTAGCAAAATTAAATGTACATAAAATTAAGAGACAAGGGAAAAAGTGGTCAAATTGTATCTAAAGTTATAAGATAAATGAGAATAAGGATCAAAATAATATTCCTACAAATGTTGCAGTCCTTCCAGAAAGACCCACAAAAACGTTAATTGCAACATAAGTAAATGATCAAAGACATAAAAGATAACTTAAAGCATAGGTAGAAAAACTTAGAAATTAAGGGAGAACTCAGGAAACAATTAGAAATGAAAAAGTTCAGATATAAAAGCTAATTTACAAACAATACATAAGTAAACAAAAACAGTAGTTAATGCTTTAAGAGAAAAAGAAAATAGCTTTTTAGATTAAAAAATGAGAAAAAGGACATATAATAACAAGTATATAAGATAGTCTATAGAAAATTGAGTCTCTGAAGAAGAAAACAAAGCTATATTTCAAAACATTTCTAAGATATAGTCTTAAAACTCCACCTGAAACTAGATGCTGAAAGAACTTACAATATGTCTGAGACCAAGAAGTCAGATGACCAAAGTTAAATGTCATCTCATAAAATTTAAAACAACATAAACAAAAAACTGAATATTTTAGGTATCTAGACAAAAAGAGCATATCTTATGAGAGGACTAAAATTAGATTATTAGACTATAAATCGTAGCACTGTAGTCCAGAATGAAACAGAGTAGCAGTGAGGTGCTGTGATTCATGCCTATAACCCCAGTGACTCTGGAGGCTGAGCTGGGAAGACTGTTTGAAACCAGCCTAGACAACAGAGTGAAATCCTCTTTCTAAAAGAAATTTAACAAAGTAGTGTAGTGGGGTGGTGCCTGTGGCTCAAGGAGTAGTCACCAGCCCCATAAACCAGAGGTGGTGGGTTCAAACCCGGCCCCGGCCAAAACTGCAAAAAAGAAAAAGTAGTGTCATGGAAGTGTAGTGGTAGTGTATACCTCCCAGCAAATTGGGAGTCTGAGGTAGGAGCATTGCTAGAGCCCAGGAGTTCAAGACTGCTGTGAGCTATGGCTGTACCTCTCTACTCTAGCTTGAGCAAGAGAGTGAGATCTCATCTCTAAAAACAAATAAATAAATAAAAATAAGACAAAATGGAGCAACATACTTACCATGTTCAAGGAAAGACAATGTGAACCCAATATTTTATACTCAGGGGCACTAACTTTCAAACATAAAAGAAGAAATATAAACTGTCATCATATGCAGGAAGGCAGAGAATATCACAATCTACCAGCCTTTTCTGAAGAATAGGCCATGTTCTTCTGACAATTAAAATAACCAGAGAAACACTGGCATAGGGACCAGTGATAACCATTGAACATGGAGTTATAAGTGAAGGCTAAAAAGAGAAGGTGATCTGTAAATAAGGGGTATATGCGCTGAAATGTTTAAAATATCACAATGGTAAAAGATGGGGGTGATGGTAGGGCAACTTCAAGAATTATTTTTAATGCTTTCATATTATGTATTAATGATGGTATGTAGCATTATAATTTTGATCATGTTCTTTGTTGTATGGAATATTCTAATTCTGTTATCCCTTATATCTTTGAGAACCAAGCTTTTTGGTATGGCAGGAAAGAAATATAGATGTAAAAGAAATGGTTAAGTTAAAACTCCTTAGTTCCCTTATTACTTTGAAATTTAAAGAAAAAGTAAAAATTAACAAAAAAGCACAGAATAAATTAAAATTCTATAGTGCTGAATTTGAATTAGAACTGTTTATATAAATCCATGAGTCACACACACACACACACACACACACACACACACACTCACATCCTAGTTCTGTCCACCAAAAAAGCTTAGAAATAATGACCAGGCAATTAAGAAAAATAACACTCCCCAGTGGTTGCATACTATAATCCTGAATTTCTGTTTTCCACTAAAAGAACCTGGGCTTCATGAGAGAATGGCTGTTTCAAGTATATGGCAGAAAATAAGTACGATAAAACTGGAGCATCCTGTCATACTGACCGTAAGGGGGATGTCAAAATATAGTAGAGTTGTGTCAAAAGAACTCCATAGCCAAATTGAAGGGTCTCCCACTGGCCCTAGTTGGGAAAAATTAAGTTTTAATTGTGGCTATAATTGCAACTGTGCAAAACCCATCCAAATATATTAAACCCCAAGTTACTATTAATACATATTTTAAAGGGAAAAAGGAAATGATTATATTATTGGAAGATAATAAGAATTTAATAAATTTTCTTAAGCATTGGTTTTAAAAAATGAAGCAATTATCCTCCCTTTCCTATGTAAACTAAAGCATGAGGTAGACGAATAATAGATGAGAGAAAATATCTCCTTTTAAAGTTATTCTATCTAATAATGATAAGAAATGAGGAAATTTGAATACAACCAAATTCTGTAATCCCCTAATGCATCTAGGCATTGAGCATCAACAGCTATTCAAATCATAGAAAGAGAAACATGTGGACATTTACCCTCTGAAAGAAAGACACCTATAATCTTGCCAAAGGGTTTGTGTCTGATTTTGAATCCTTTGATTCAGTTGCCAAATTTTAAGCAATACAGAAGATAGAGGAACAGGTCAAACTGCACCTAAAGTTCACAATCAGCAATATTCAAGCTTGGAAACTGCAGGGAAAAGGTTTGGGTTCTTTATCAAATAAATAATGAGAAAAAGAATGTGGTAGAGGGTAAATTGTAGATTAGCAGAATTGAAAAATCTTGAAATAAAACTGGATAAGACTAAATTACACCCGCTAGGGGCATACACTCAGTAAAACTCTGAAGAAATTCAAGAAAGTGCTCGCAAAGATGTGGAACCAACCCTAAGTGCCCACGAACACATGAGTGAATTACTAAAATTGGTGTGCTCCTGCTGTGGAGTACTACTCATCCGTAAAAAAATGGCAAACTTGGGCAGCGCCTGTGGCTCAGAGGAGTAGGGCACTGGCCCCATACACCGGGGGTGGCAGGTTCAAACCCAGCCCCAGCCAAAAACTGCAAAAAAACAAACAAACAACAATAACAAAAAAAATGGCAAACTACTATCTTTTTGGACAACCTAGAGGTACTGGAATCTACTCTTCTAAGTGAAACATCACCAGAGTGGAGCAACAAACACATATACTAGATACAAAATTGGAACCAATCAGTCAACACTTAAAGTGCACACGTAGAAATAAATCTCAAAGGAAATCAAGCTGGTGGGCAACGGCAGGAAGGGATGGGTAAACCCACACTTATTGGGTAGAGTGTATACTCTCTAGGTGAAAGGCACACTTATGTGTATAAATTTGACTCAATGTGTACATAAAAAAATTATATAAACAAAATGTATGTCCCCTAACATCCTGAAAAAACATGATTGCTGTGAGAGTCACAATAGTAGTTACTTCTGGGGGAAGGAGAAGGTGGGATTAGGTTGATACAACTACAGGGAGGGTGACTGAAAAACTTCTACATTTTTATCAGAGCAGTGGTTAAGAGGTATTCACTTACGTTATTAAGCTGCACATTTGTTTGGTATGCATTTTATAATAATGTGTTTAAATTAAAATAAGTTATTTATATATGACCAAAATTTGTACTTGTTTTATACCAATTTTAATTTAAAATAATGCATTTCACTATGTAAACATATAAATATATAAGCATATAATTACTGATATATATTTTTGTGAATTTTTATTGGTTTAAAAAATAATCTTTTATTTTACATTTTATGGATATCATATTTACAAGCTATATATGCAAAACAGATTCAATTTAAAGCAGTATTATTTAAACCAAACAACTTTTTCAAATTTTTTTATCCGAAAGAACCTGACCATATGGGAGATATAGTAGTATCTGAGATTTCATCATGATAAGGCTGCCATCTTTTGAACCTCTGTACCAGATACTAAGCTCCTGCTGCTGAGATGAGAGCAGGAATGAATCACGCCAGAGAAGCTGATACTGTAGAAATCGTTCCCAATCCTTCTGGTCACTTCACTGGGGAAAGTGTCACCATGAGCAGAAAGCCAATCCCCCATCACAATGATTTACAGTCAGAAAGTGGCTTTGGGACAGATTTACTGTTGGCCTATTCACACCACTTTACTTCTATCACCAAAAGATATTTTTCCTGTAAAAAGCAATGTTAGGAAAGGACATATACATCAGAGCATTTTAATAAACCTTCCTTCCTGTTCTCTTTGCGATAAAGTGAGCAGTTAGAAACAAAAGAGGAAAAATGTATACCAAGAAAGTGAAGAAAACATTGAAGGCCTCCAAATCTTGTATGAGGGAGAAAAAACATTTCAGCAAATACGTAAGTCATCAGACATAATATTTTAAAATTTCAGGACACAGTAGCAATTATAAGAATGAAACGTTTTGAGAGAATGTACACAAATATCCATTTTTTATTATTCTCAATCACAGCGATTCTACAAATAATAACTTTCATGTATTTGTCACTTTCTCTGTGGTATGTCATGTTCTAAGGGCTACATACACAAATATTATCACCAATCTTCTAAAAATACAGCTTATTCTCTTAACTTACTGCTTTGATCCAGAAAGATGTTAAAATGTTAAGTTTTGCCTGTGGCTCAAAGACAATCTTTCTACAAAAGGATTAGATCAAGTGAAAAATTTCAAAGTAATTCAGCATGCCCTGAGTTTTTGGTGTTCCCTTCTCCAAATTCTAATGTTGAAATGTAATCCCCAGTGCAGTGGTTTTGGTAGATTGGGAGGTGTTGGAAGGTGGAACCTCTGAAAGAGATTAGTGCCCTTTTGAAAGAGGCCAGAGGGAACTTATTGACTTCCTCCACCATAGGAGATGGCAACAAGAAGGAGGTGCCAACTTTGAAAAAGAGAGTGAGCCTCATCTGACACTGAATCTGCTGGTGGCCTGATCTTGGACTTCACAGCCTCTAGAATTGTGAGCAATACAATTCTGTTGTTTATAAATTGCCTAGTACAAGGTGTTTTTATAGAAGCCCAACTGGACTAAGATAAAGGTGTTCAACTTAAAGTTCTGAACCACCTCCCACACATAGATGCCTAAGTGATTCCCTTGGACCACATGGGAGAAGGTGAATGTGGTTCTTCTTAAGTCCTATCCAAGAAAACTACCCGTGGAGAAAAACCATCAAAGCCAGAGATATGACTGGATTTCCAGAAACAGAGGAAAGAGTAACTTAGTCAAGCCAAAAAAGAAGTGGCATTTGAACTTTTCAAAAGAACTTTTAGGAAAAACTCCTCAGAAAGAGAGGAATTCTCCAAAGAAGCCATGAAAATGCTTGGGAGAGAGACAGACAGAGAGAGAACAATTGCTGGAAGCATTTGCAACATTCACAATCTACGGAATCAGTTCACGCCGGTATTACTCCTATAGGGCATTTTCTGAGATCTGTCTTCTTTCTTCTTCTGCATCAGCCCAGAGTGGTCAGAAACCACTGAGATGAGAGAGTTGGTGAAGGGAACGTAAGAGCCTCAGGAGAGTGAGGGAGAAGCTGCCAACTCCCACACCCTGAAAGAAGACTGCTCGCCTGCTGCAGGCGCAGGAGACCCACCGGTAAATAACTTTAGGGTTCTGACTATTACCTGGTACTGATCATACTAATCACTAAACAGAGCCTGCCTTTGTGGTTCAACTCAACAGTAAGATATTTTATTAAGACATTTTACAATATGTATTATTTATCATTATCATCATCATTATTATTATTATTTTAGAAAACGTCATAAGGCCTGCCATGGACAGAGAAAGCAGAGGCCTAGGACAAATTTAAATGGAGAGAGGAAAGTAACATAAAGTTGTTTTTGATTTCCTCTCCTGAGTAGTGCTTATGCAACAGAAGGATTACATTGACATTTGTGCTTCTGGCTAAGCGTGGACTCCACAACTTGTCAGTAGGAATGATTATTTTTGCCATCATACTATTGCACCTATATGCCTCAGATACAACCCCTTTTTTATTCAGGGAAACCACAGCTGACAGTGTTATCATTCACATGCCAACATGTTGTTTCAAGGAAGCTAACTTACAGTTCTTATTTTCAGAGAGCTATTTTTACTCTGAAAGGCACAAGCCTTCTCTGAACTGCCTGTGAAATGTCCTTCTCACAATTCAGCCACAATTGTGCTTTTTTACTATTTGTGTCAGTTACGTAGAATAATTTCCTGTATTTTATTGTAATTCTGCCATATATACATATTTTATGTTGATTATATATATTTTCTCCGTCTTTTCCAATTTAGATGGTATTCTCTTTGAGGACAGGTACTTCAACACCTTTTTTTCCTAATCAATCAATAGTGTCTGACAAAATTTAACTCATAAGTGCTCGAGAAATATACACCTCGAAACATTCATTAGACATTAAAAACCAATGGTTCAAGCCAGGTGCAATGGCTCACACCTGTAATCCTAGCCCCTGGGTAGGTTGAGGTGGAAAGATCACTTGAGATCATGAGTTCAAGACCGGCCTGAGCAAAGCGAGACCTCCATCTTTACTAAAAACAGAAAATTTAGCCAGACCTGGTGGCATGCGTCTATTTCCAGCTACTCAGGAGGCTAAGGCAAGATTGCTTGAGCCCAGGAGTTTGAGCTTTCTGTGAGCTAGGATGAGGCCATGGCACTATAGCTCAGGCAAAAGAACAAAATTCTGTCTCAAAAAAAAAAAGTTTCATTTTGTAACCTCAAACATTTGGTTCCACTTCTATATCAGCTTGATACAGAATAAGTAATTGTTTAGCTTTATCCTAAGGAAAGTTTTCAAATAAAGGCACATTTAGCTGTGTGCTTGGATTTAAGTCTGTTGTCAGTTTACCAATTATCTTTTTCTTAATTAATTTTAATTGGCAAGTGAAATTACTTATATTTATTGTACACAACATGTTTAAAAATATATACACGATGTGGAATAACTAAATCAAGCTAATTAACATATTTTTACCTTGCATACTTACCACTTTTTGTGGTGAGAATACTTAAAATCTATTCTAAAAAGTAAAAAATAAAATCTATTATCTTAGCAATTTTCAACATATCAGATATTGTTATTAACGATAGTCACCATGTTGTACATAGATCTCTTGAACTTATCCTTTCTATATAAGTGAAGTTTTATAACCTTTGACCAGCATGTCCCGGCCCCTGGTTACCACCATTCTACCCTCTGCAGCTATGAAGTCGACATTTTTGGATTCTACATGTAAATGAGAACATGAAGTCTTTGTTTTTCTGTGCCGGCATATTTCACTTAACATACTGGTCCTCTGGGTTCATCCATGGTGTTGCAAATAATGGGATTCTTCTTTTAAAAACTTACAGTATTCTATGTGGCATATATACCACATTTTCTTTATCCATTCAACTGTTGGTCTTAGGTTGATTCCATTCTTGACTGTTGGGAATAACACTGCAATGAACAAGAAAGTACAGCTACCTCCTCAGCATACTGACTTCATGTTTTTGTTTTATTGTGGGACAGAGTCTCACTCTGTCACCCAGGCTGGAGTATAGTGGTGCAATCATAACTCAGCCTAGAGCTCTTGGGGTCAAGTGATCTTTCTGCTTCACCTCCTACATAGCAAGAACTGGCTAATTTAATTTTAATTTTTTTTTTTTTTTTTTTTGTAGAGACAGGGTGTCACTATGTTGCCCAGGCTGGTCTTCAACTCTTGGCCTCAAGCAATCCTCCTGCTTCTGTATCCCAAAGTGCTAGAATGACAGGTATGGGCCACCATGTCCAGTCTGCTTTCATTTTTGATATATAAATCATCTTCCATGTGAAATTTTTGGCACATGAGAGAAAAGAACACAGAAGAACAGATTTGATTTCTGCATGAGGAAATCACTGGGTAATAGTTTTTTGGTTTTTTTTTTTTCCTCAGAAGAGGGCAAACAGTTATATTTATATACTACATGCAAATATGCAAGTCTGACAATCAATTTTGTGAACTCATCCTAGAAAAAGTATTACATATCTCAGTGCTGAATATCACTATGGTCACCTTCCAAGTCTTTCCCTCTGGAAGCTGTGCACTGATGCCAGCACCTAGTCCTCCCTTCAAAGCAATTTTGAAACTTTTTCTCGAATGACCCACAAAGCTGTCATCCTATTACCCTTGATGTCCTGAATGTCATCAAAATGTCTTCCCTTCAACTAAAGAAAAAAGGTATTGGGGGCAATGATGTGAGTAGGGAGGGTATTCCAATATAGTTATTTGTGTCCTGACTGACGCCTCCCTCTCAGACAGTGCCATGTATGCTGGGGCATTGTCACAATGCAAGAGCCACATTCTTGTCATGCCAAGATTTTCAGTTAAGATTTTCCTGTTTCTCTGTCAATGTTTACTTGGCCTACTATGCTTGGCACAGTTAGTCAACCATTTTGACACACAATTTGATGAATTTTTGCAATGTTTTCATCAGTTCTGCTTGTTACCAGCCACCCTGACCTCCCTTCTTCATCAGTGATACTTTCTCTTCCCTCAAACAAACGTTTAATCCATTTGTGGGCTGCCATTTTCTTCAAGGCATTATCCCTGTATGTTTGGACTAACATGTCCTTGGTTTCACTTCCACTCCTGCTAAGTTTAACAAGAAATGCGATGTTTGTTCTTTGCTCTAATTCAAGCTCTGATATTCTCATGATGGCACACAAAAACATGCAACAACAAAAATGAATTCCGTTGAGCAAGACACTGCCACATGTTGACACAAACACAGCTGTGAGCCAGACACCACCACAGTTGACATGAACTCAGTAAGGTTTGTCTGTACAGTGCTGCCAGGTAAGTGCAGGGAAGCAAGTTCATGAACGTAACTGTCAGACTCATATATAAAATGGTCAGCACAGTCAGTGGTATACAACAGCGGCTTCATAAAAGGCAATTCTATACCTTATGATAAAATTAAATCCTATTTGTACATTTATTTTTGATTTTGTTAATATGCTTACCTGATTACAGAGATTTTTGTCCCTGTCTTTTCTGACATGGTCAACCTCCTGAGAAATAAAAACACACAAAGATCATTTATTCATTCTTTTTCATTAAATTATTTACTCAGAAAAAGTATTTGTGCACTCCAGGGAATGTGTCTTTTAAGCTCCAGAACCACACTCCCCACACGGTGGCACCTACTTTAATGCCACCCTTCCCAGATCACTGTCTCCATTTTCCTGAGATTTGATTTGAGGTGAACACTGTCACCTCCCTGCACAACTCCCACTAGAATACTGCTTTTCATTTTATACTTAGCTCTTCTTCTGTCCTAAATTCAGCAATCACTTCAACTTAAAGAAACATGGTAGGAAACTCTACACAACACCAACCACACCTCCACGTTATTTGCTGATATTGACTGAAGCATTTGAATCTTGTATGCTGAGAGTAGTCAGACCCTGCTGTTGGAAATGAAAGAGTTGAAGAAAACATATTGGTCAATAAGACTGAGATTGGAAATATCATGACCCATTTATAGCCACTCCTATTCGAGGTGAAATTTATAACTATTTAATTTTATTTACCTTTAGTGCATTTCAGCTGAAAGTAAAGACAATCAATACCGATGAAGAGACAAAAATTATCTCTAGAAATAAATTTACAGCAAAACAATATGTATTATGTAAGGTCAATGTGAACACCATGTTGTTTAGATGGATAAAAGGCAATGCCATATAATGCCCCTTGAATTTAATTGTGATAAGACGTGAAGCATTAAGTTCTGTATGAACAAAAGAAACACGTAAATGTATGGGCATGAAGAAAGGCAAAATTAAAGGGGAAGTTGTTCTGAGAAAAGGAGAAATTGGGAGTTGGTCCTTGAAAGTAGTGATCAGTGTGACAGATGAGATGCCACTGAGGTGGGAATTGACAGCAGATGTGGGCAGGAGACTATCCACAAGCTGGTTAGAGCAGAGTCTGAGTTAATGATTCATGTTGATAAATGGAATCAGAGACTTACACAGTGCTCGGAGCAAATACTGGATTGACACAGCACAATACCACCCTTGAACAGGAAAACCATCATACAGGTAGCAACGTAGTCATCCTAGAAAAAGTGTATCATTGTAACTTTTACCCACAGGGCCATGTGCCTACTTCCCAGGTGAAGCAGCTGTTGATTGCAAGTACATTCTAATCTTTTTTCAGATTGTCTCAGCAGTTGGTGTGGAATGAGAAAGGCAAATGAAAAGATACATCGAGTTTTTCTAAGTAATAAGAGAATAGACTCATTATAAAAAAGAAATAATGATTTTACTCTTGTACTTTTAACTTATTTTCTTGAAATAGCCATATGGCCTTTGCATAAAAAGAGAGCATAAAGAATCTGTACAACAATTACCAATAGCAACTGTTTCGCCCCCTGTAAACAGCTTAGTGATCAATTGATCCAGGTAGTAATAAGGGCCCAAGTTAGATATAAAACATCTCAGTGGTAGATAAATTATTTTAGAATTTCAATATATTATTAAAAAAGAACACTGTCATTGACATTCTGTCTGGTTATATCTGGCTATTTTGTCTTCAGTGTAAGACACACATGATTTTAAGACAAATTCTCAAGAAAAATTACTTTTCTACAAATGACTATTTCTCTAACAGTTATGGTATTGCAGAAACAAATGTTTGTTCTGATATATAGATGATCTGAATCAACTAACCTCTTCTTCGTATCATCCCAGATGTTAGTGCTTCTTTCTTTCTCCATATGCACTTTTGCATCACCTTGCCCAAATAGAAGAGAATCCATTCAAATTTTCATTGGATTGCTATTGAACTTAAAAATTAATCCAACTCTGGGTAGTATGTTAATAATATTGAATCTTTTCATCCAAGAAGGAAAAAAAAATACTTTCCCATTTTTTTCAATGTTCTGTCTTAGGTTGAGTTCCCCAGTTAGTAGAGACTGAGATGGAAATTTGCATACAGCAAGTTTATTGGAGAGTTTTTTTAATGTCTGGAAAAACACCTGTAATGTATTACGGAAAGCAGGCTTAAGCTGTGAAAGAAGCTGGACTGGAGCTTCAGCCTCACCTGTGGGGAGCTCAGGAGCTGAGATAACTCTTCAGAGATCTCCTGAATTGTAAAAAGGGCTTTATACTCCTTCATTGACCAGTGATGGGATGCAAGCTTCCCCTACTGAGGGTTCTAACACTGGGCGAGTTAGCTTCCCTCAGCTGTGGTTAATCAGTGGCCAACATTCCTGGCAGCAGGGGAAGGAGTGCCTTGCTCATGACAGAGGGGTCTGGCATGTGCACCAGACCATTCAGTACTGATCGTATTCATGTTACTAAGACCACTCATTTCATATAATAAGCTAGCCCATCTAAGAGAATCTGTCTCCTCTAGAATTCTGATCATTCTTACCTGGGAAGACTTACAAGAGGTAGGTTAGTAGGACTAACTACAGTTCCTGCCGTTAACCACTGTTCTTGGGGTTCCAACTAATTCTCATTGTCCCCCTTCTCTACTAAGATTCTCTACTCCCCTCAACCACAGCTTGCACCTCGCCTGGTCGGGGAGATGATGGGATGGTCTTCTAGACCATTATCCTGAAGGTCTGAGCCCAGTCTTCATGACCCCTGGCTGCTGTACTTTTCCACTTAGCATAAATATTGGGCAGGGTAGCATCAGGAGACTCTCAGAGGATCACTTACTATGGAACTGAAGCCACACCTCCTCCTAAAGATCAGGACAGCTTTCCTTGCCTGCTAGTCTCTTGACATAAGGAATCTGATGTTACCACATGACAGCCATAGTCTTAGATTGGGCAGGACTTCCACTATGCTGCCTGGTAGAAACAGTGCCCCTTGGGGAACAAAACCTCAGACAGGCAAAGCCTAGAGCTGCAGGGAAGGGAAGGACAGAATCCTCAGTGGGTTCCTGGGATGAGCGGAAGAGGGATAGTCTTGCCTTCTGGAGGCAGGTGTCTCCTATCTGTTGGTGGAGTCTGGTGCCCTATAACATCTGCCAAATTTTACATGCAGCATGGCACTTCATCTCCTTATAGGGTATGGAGATGAAGTCCCTCCTTAGCACTAGTGACAGCTAAGCCATTTCATGGCTCACCTAGCTGGGTAACTTTAGGTGGTGTATTGGATTACCAATTCTCACTCTTGCAGTCTCTTTTTGGCTTATACTTGATGCTGGATGCAACATGTCCATCTTATAATGGACTGGCGGCCAACCCATCTCCCTTATGACTTAGTGGGTCTGACAGAAGGAACTCGTGATGCACGTCTCTAACTGCACAGTAACCTAATTTCCCATGGACATGCACTTTGTCTCAAGCAGGGACCGTTAGCATGCCAGCACCCATAACATCTATGATGTGTACACATCTATTATAGATGTTTAATCTAGAACCACAGTGTCTATGCTGTGATCCTCCTATTGGAATCTTCCATAAATTCCACATGGCAACTTATCTCACCACAAATGCTTCTAGTATCATAAGATCTGCTGGGTCACATGGCCTAGGTAGCAGGGCTAATTACAGTAGAGTCTGGACCAACACTCTAGTCTTCTAAAGTCTCATCTGTTATTCTGTACTTTGGTAGAATACTTATCTACTAAGTGACATGGATATCTTCCAGCTTTAACTGTGGTTTACAGAAGGAAAGGACCCTACAGTAAGGCTAGACTTTGGTATAAAAAGAACTTACTAGACATTGTTCTTTCTTCTTAATAGCAGGACCTGAGAAGTGTAGTAACTTGTGCTGTAGTTTGGAAAAATGTCTGAACACTTCTCAGATCACTCAACTATTACACAATTCACTAGTGCAAAAGGGCTCATAGGCTTTTCTCTTACTCTCTGGAGCACATATACATACTGTGTTCCCAATGACTTGACTGTATTTTCCACTTCTTGATCATCGTAATTGATTAAAATGAGATCACTGGACAGTATTAGAGAACAGAGAGTTAGTACAGTTCTAAGGCAAGCTCGTAAATATATATATTATTGTATATCCTTTTTAATGGCCAAATTAGTATTATTTTTTTTTTTGGAGACAGAGTCTCACTTTGTCACCCTTGGTGCTATGGCATCATAACTCACAGCAACCTCAAACTCTTGGGCTCAAGTGATTCTCTTCCCTCAGTTTTTCATGTTTTGTAGAGATGGGCTGGTCTCAAACTTGTGAGCTCAAGCAGTCCACCTGCCTCAGCCTCCCAGAGTGCTGGTATTACAGGCGTGAGCCACCATGCCCAGCCCCAGTCTATCCTTTTTAAACTGACTCTCCCACAGAATATGGGAGAGCTTTTCTGGTTTTATGTAATAAACTCGTAACACACACTCGCATGTTCATTTCTACAGTCTTTTGATCCCATATTCCATCATCCACAGCACCTCTGACATTTTTAACTTACTCAGTGCATACTACAGCCTACCTAGTACCAAAGAAGCACTATCTCACTGGGTCCTGAACAGGATGTGAAATCACTTATCAAAGGAAAGTACTGCCAAATCAATAAATTCTCCCTTGTTCAATGTTACATTTTTTCCTTGATCCCGATCCTCAGGATCCAGCCAAACCTAGTTTCTTGGATCTTGCAGCATATCTTGGATAGGTCCTTCAAATTTTTGAATGTATAGCTCCTTTTATCCCCTGGGAATTTAGAACTTCTCCAGAGGAGTTATGTGCTTCCACCCTAGTTACTGGTCTGATAGGCAGGAGGAGCAATAAGGGTAAATCCTTGTGGGGAGGGTGGGAATCTTCCCCTGTAAGACAGAATCTCTGCTTAGGGTCTCTCTACTTCCCAAACAATGTCAGAGCAAAGCAAACTAGCCAGATTGAGAACTCAAAGTTCTCTAGAGCTTTACTATTTTTTAAATTAAGTCCTAGGCTTCACCTTCAGCCTTTTCTATTATCTGCCTACAAGAAATAAGCCTCCTTTTGTAAGCTAAGAAATTCTGATTTTTACACTTTACGTTATGTTGGTGGTTAATTATTCTTCATATTTCATTGTCTTTCTCCAAAGCATAGCTTGTACTCAACAGTCATAAGATTCTATAGTCCTTAAATTATGACTTTCTCGGAACCCTTTAAAGTATTGCACCTGCTAATGAATCCAATCCCTACCTTCCCAAGCCAGTTCACCACTGGTGAAATGTTTGATGAATACATCACCAGAGGGCGCCACAGCCTATCTGTACTCCCATATACCACCAGGGATGTTACCTTCATCATTTACTGATGATCCAGTTCTAATATCCCATCTCGAGTCCATTTTCGTGGTCCACTCTTGGGACCAGCTGTCTTAGCTCAGGTGCAGTGAGAAACATACTCCCGTGTAGAGATTTGCATGCAGGAAGTTTACTGAGTAGAGCTCTCACAAACATACTCTCCTGACAGGGAGTGAGCTGAAGGTCTGGGCAGAAAAGAAGTTAAACTGAGATACTGTTGAAACAGAAGCTCAACTGATTTGATGAAGAGCGTAGAAGCTGACGTGGCTCTTCAGAGATGTACCCAATTGAGGCAAGGGGATAAGCCTGTGTCCTGCCATATTGATCAGTTATTTCATGTGGACTTCTCAGAATGTCATTGACTTTTTTAGCAGTAAGACTGGATGGTAGACAACAGTGAAGCCATAGGTAAACATTGTAAACAAATTAAAAGGAAAAAATGAAAACCTTTTTATTCCAGGCTGAGAAAATTAGGACCATGGAGCCTTAATGAAATTTTTTTGAGGAAATGTACCAGTAAAGAGGAGAGAGAAAGACATGAGATTCCAAATGAAAAAACATCAAAGGAAATTCACAGAAAACAGATGAGCTACTAGAGGTTCCAACCTGCAGCTCACATCCATGGTTCCTTCCAGGCCTCAGCTAACAAAGTCATCTCTCTCCTGGGTACCAGAAAGACCAATGTAAAACTTGCATGAAACGTTTGCTGTCTGTAAATGTTTACTATGCTTAATAAAGACCTTATTTATTTATTTTTAATTTTAATTTTATTTTTTGAGACAAAGTCTCACTCTGTCACCCTGGTTAGAGTGCCACGGCATCACAGCTCATAGCAACCTCAAACTCCTGGGCTCAAGTGATCCTCTTGCCTCAGCCTCCTGAGTAGTTAGGACAACAGGCACCTGCTACAACACCGGCTGGTTTTTCTATTTTTAGTAGAGACAGGGTCTTGTTTTTCCTTAGGTTAGTCTTGACTCCTGAGCTCAAGCAATCCACCTACCTCAGCCACCCAGAGTGATAAGATTACAGGCGTGAGCCATGGCAACTTCCCTGGCCAGACCTTGTTTATTTTAATGCAAAAGTAAAAGCAAATGCTGAAAGAGAGAATTAGTCGAAAGACATAAACTAGGTTCACAAAAGAGAATATCCAAATGTTTCCTAAATATGAAGTGCTAAAATTCAAAATTAAAGAAATACAAATTTTAAGAAACAGGATGCCATTAGGGGCCCAATATTTCTTTTGGGGAGGGGGCCTAATATTTTCAAAGACTAAAAAGATTGGAAAGACTTAGCTTTGTGCAGAAGACAAGATACAGACTTTCTCAAGCATTGTTTCTAAGTGCATACATCATTTTAATAATTCTGGAAGATAATTATTAATTTTAATAGGGTACAAAACCCTGGAGCCAGCAGTTAGTCTCAGGAATGTCCATGATAAATCTGTGATAGTAACAAATTAGAAATAGCCTAATAATGAAAAAATAATAATAAATAAATTATACTATGAAATTAGAAAATGAAATACTATGTGGCTAATAGCATGTTGGAGAAAAATAACTAATATCATGGCAATATTTTAGCACTATATTTTCAAGACAGATAAAGCAGACTATTAAGTAATTAGTAGTTTGTGGCCCAATGAGGCAAAATTGAGATTCCGCCTCATTTCTCACCCCCCATAAAAGGTTTTTCTCCTCCTTTGGGAAATTGCTTAGATCCAGGGGCTGCTGCTGAAGGGAAGTGTGTCTCTATCCTCCATTGTTTCCTCTGTGAAAAAGAATGTGTATTTTGAGACCTTCTATTCTACACGTTAAGACAGGACTAAGTGTGGAGAGAGAGGTGACTAGCAAAAGAGGTGAGAATATATAGGAAGAGAAAGTTGAAGAATCAGGCATGAGCTGATTTCATTCCTTCTGGTAACAAGGAGGTGAGCATATTTGTTTGTAAATGAGAGCTTTTTGGTTTGAGGGGAGGCAAAGATCACTGATTGTGATATTCTTGGGGTAAACACTGGCCCCAAGGCACCCCACGTCCATGTGTGTGTGAGGAGAGACCCATTCTCATCTACATCACCACCTTAGTCCAGGGCTGTGTTGTCACTCAGGATCAGCAACTTCCGGTTGTTTATATACTCACTCAATTAGCAAGCATTTATCAAGCAACTATACTTCATCCCTGTTTTTGTGCTCAAATATAAAAGACATGTTTCCTGCTCTTGTGAAAGAGAGGCAATTACCAACTTAAAAAAAATATATAGGCTCGGCGCCTATGTCTCAATCGGCTAAGGCGCCAGCCACGTACACCTAAGGTGGTGGGTTCGAATCCCCAGCCTGGGCTCGCCAAACAATGATGGCTGCAACTAAAAAATGACCAGGTGTTGTGGCGGGTGCCTGTGGTCCCAGCTACTTGGGAGGCGGAGGCAGGAGACTCGCTTGAGCCCAGGAGTTGGAGGTTGCTATGAGCTGTGATACCATGGAACTCTACCCAGGGGGATAGCTTGAGGCTCCGTCTCAAAAA